>CAMOHE010055311.1:59389-73406 GCA_946598075.1 Artocarpus hirsutus
TTGGGAATATTTGCTAAAGGAACTACCTAATGAAATCGAACAAGAAAAAATTGTTGTCGTAGTTGGTGATCCTGCCATTCACATAGCACTTATGGCGCACTGCCTGAATCTGACAATGGATTGGATGGGCTCATTTCATCTCGATGCTGGAAGCATCAGTGTCATCGACTTTCCGGACGGTCCTGCTGGCAGAGGTGTTAGCCGGTGCATAAATTATACGGCTCATTTGGGGAGATGGTCAATACCCATTACAAGATCAACAGTGGATGATGAAGAGTTTTAGATTGTCAGTATTTATAAAACGGCCCGGTAATAAAGCACATATCATCCAACTGAAAATCCTCATACGTTGTCATACACAAGGGAAAAAAAAAAGGGATTTCTTCATTTGTAGTTAATACATAGTAATAATTGTAGATTTTACAAACGTACATTCATAATAAAAACCGGCTTATTTCCGTCCTGTTTAGATGTATTGTGTTTGTATGATAAAAACGTGCTCTTAGGAAGACAATAACAATACAGAACACAAGTTTCAAAAGTAAAGCACACCAATTATAAATATTTAAATGTATTGTGTTTTTATGATATTTAAATGTATTTGTGGTATTTTGAAAAAAAGAAGAGTTTCAAAAGCAAAGCATACTAACTATAAATATTTTGGATATTTTTTTGGGTCTAAATTTCATCATAATGAAAGAAAGATTCATAGAGCATTTGACAAACCGGTTTGAAATAAAAAAATTAGTTTAAATATTATTGCATGTGAGAGCTTTATACTATAATTAGTTCAAACTGATTAGTTTGAACAAATGCACCAACCAATTTTTATCTAAGACAATAACTCGATAGGCAGAATCGTACATATGGGGCAAAGATGCACCTTCTCTATTGAGGGATTTGCTGTTGTATATGTTGACGATGACCAAATAACATTGTACGTTATTGTGAGTTATAGTAACAACACAAATTGCATTGTTAGTATTATTTATTTATCTTTATATATGCACATTTATTGTTTCTTCATTATTTATTATTTATTTATAAATATTTTGTTTGAAAAGGATTTTTTGAAAACTATTTTTTGAACAATTTGTATTGAAAAAAAGAAAGAAAGAATCGTGGAAATTCAACAATATGTACAACTAAGCTTTTCACTCACATTTTATGGTTTGAACTTTTCCTAGGTATAAAATAGTTAAAGAGTGAGTTTAGCGAGGATCAGCGAGTTTTAAGGTATATCTAATGAACTGAGTAGCTCAGATTTTTGGTTAGAAAGATATAAATACAAGTTTAAGTTGTTTTATATACTTTACATATGTTGTGACTGTCCAAATATATGTATTTACTCTCAAAAGTAAAAGATATCACTTATGGATATTTTGGGTATTTGATTTTTATATTTTTCATAATAATGGAAGAAGGATTTTATTTTCAATGAAGATAATACCTTTATTTATAGGCCGGATGGCACAATGGTGCAAAGAATGCACCTTTGTTTTTGAGGAAATCGCCGCTCTATCTATAGGCGATGGGCTAAAAAATTACACATTATTGTAAGTTACAATAAGGACGCAGACTGCATTATTGACATTATTTATTTGTTTTTATATGCCTGCATTTATTGTTTTTGCATTATGTGTTATTAATTTATCAATCTATTTTATTTGAAAAGGATTCTTTTAACATTATTTTGGACAATTTGCGTTGAAAAAGAATAAAGAACTGTGATAATTTAAAGATCTATACTATTGTGCCTTTTGCTCATTTTTTATAGTTTTAGCTTTTGCCCAGGAATTTAATGGTTAATTGGGTTAGTTTGGCAAGCAAAGGATTAGCGAGTCTTAAGGTATATCTGGCATGGCAAATAGAGGCTCAACTTTGTAGTTATAAGCGATATAAATTTTTGTTTATGTTATTTTATGCACTTCTGTATCTGTTATAAATATACCAAACGATTTGTCTGGGTATTTGTATTTACTTTTCAGAAAAGTTATGTACTTGGACTAGTAAATTATTTTTTAGACTTTTAGGCTCTTGCGGAAAGTAAAATAATTACTATTGTTTGAGCCGATCTCTCTTTTTTCTTTTTTCTTTTTTTTTATAGGTGTAGACTACTTAAATCTAGGTATATTTTGTGTTAATTTTTATTTAGTCCGTCTCCTTTTCGTGACGTGATAAATTAAAGAAGTTTGATAGCACTATTCTCTAGCTTTAATTATGAATGTTTATTGTAGAGGGTTACATCACATATCAATTGGTTATGTTGTTAGAAAAAAACTATTTAACAGATAATTAGCTATTCATAAATATGTCTACATAATTTTAAAGTGCAACTTTAGTTTTTAGCCTAAAACTAATGTTAATTATAATATTTAATATAACGACTCCACTTATGTGACCCTTACTTAACTATTTAAACATCCATTGACATTGATTACATAATTTTACGTGACATTTCTTAATAACTTTACTAATTAATTTTTAATCAAAACTATTTTTACTTTTTGTTGCAACAAAAGTAATAACATACTATGGTGGTTCAACAGCCATCCAAACATGCATAAATATTACTTAGGGTTATATAGTTTCACAAATAATCAAAAGAGTCATAAATAACAAAAATTAGTGCAAAAATTAAAACACATTGTGTCCACTTCCCATAACTCTACCCTGATCATCCGCCGCTTTGTCACTATGCATCAGACATTATTGGCAGGTTTTGTACCTATAGTATGGACATACGTGGATGAGTTTTTTCTCAACAAATAGGAATTATAACTCGTAAAACAATTAAAATAACATATGATAATAATTTGTATGTGCCGATTATGCTCAGTTATGATCATGTCTTATTATTTTATTAGGCCCTAGTAGACTACTGATTGCATGTGATTATCGAGAAGTTAGGTTTTGTAAGGTCGCAACCACACTATGATCTAATTTATTTTTATTTTTATATTTAAATCTTAAGCCTCCCCGTAGATTTAATCCCCATAGGTCCCAACCATACTATGATCTAATTTATATTTTAAATTTTATTTTGAAAAATTTTGAATATCATATTAACCTCCCGTAGATCGGGAGGTTAGTATGATATTCAAAATTATTCACGCTTAAAGGTTTGACTAAATTGTTTGCTGAGTATGCAATATGGCATGACATAGCATACTTTAAAATAAAATTAAAATGCTTACTTTTTTTTAGAAACATTCATTTTAAAACTATTTGTATTGTAGGCAAGATTCCTACTTATCTGTTTTCTTAGAAAAAGTTTCTCTATTAGCCCTAAATTCCTTATCCTCTATCAAAAACAATTCTATGTAAGACGCTTATTACGAGTGTGTAAACGCTTTTATATTTTAGCATAATGATAAGAATTTTGATCATCATATCAAATTGTATTTCTTTTTATCAAAGGATCATATAAATCGTTATTTCTATTGCAAGAATTAATTATTTAATTAAATCCACATAAGATTTAATTTTCCTTAATTGCCTTTAATTTGTATTAAGATTGATAGTTAATTAATGTGAAACAATTAAGTAATTATCTTATCATTCCTAAGTCCATAAGACCTCAATTAACTAAATCAAAAATTACATAAATTCATGGTTCTTTAACTAAGTCCTAATTAATCATTTTTTAATTCATTTAGTGGGCTCATAATTGGTTAAAAGCCCATTAAGCCCAAAACGATCCTAAGATGTTCTATGCCTTGTATCATTAGAACTTTGACCCAAGTGGCTTTTTGAATGAAAGCGGGAGTTGGACCCGTGTCTAGCATCATAATACTAAAATCTAGCGTATTTGGCTTCCGTGATAGCCGTTTTAATGTTTACTTAAAAATTGTTAAAGTAATGCAACCCAAAGTCACACTATAAACATATTCATATAACTCAAAGTTTTGTATAAAAAATGCACTTTAAAATAGCGTTTGAAATGGTTAAAACGCTAAATTTAAAACTTACATGGTGTGTCGTGAGCACTATAATTTCTTTCTTTGTCAAAAAATAGAATTCAGTAACCACGCAAACATTTATTTATAAAACTATTACTGAGAGGTACATTTCAATTAGTTTTTAAAAAGTTATCGTACAAATTATATATTCAAGACAATTTATCTTTTAAAGTTTTTCTTCATGGAAGTTACTTGATCTAAATACAGGGTTTAAGCTTCCAATACTCATTTAAAATCCCGTCCATTGTCTTTACTTAATTCGTTGATATTTATTTGCAATAATCAACCTCAATCCAAGTGGACTACACTGAATCCCTAGTACCCTAGACTAGGGCCTGGTTCCATTAGGTCCGATAGCCTAACACGCATATTCTTTTATATTACTTGTAGTACTTGATTTTCTCCCAATATGTATGACTAGAGTGTGTGAGCTAGCATTGCGACTAATAGACATATAATATTAGGTTCATATAATAGTAGGTAAATTAATCACCGATGGATTATCCATTTAATTATCAATTTTAGTATCACTCTAATATAGACTTAAAGCTATACTCCAGATAATATACCTTATTATGAGACTACAATTAGTTCTATTCGTGATGTCTCATATTATGTTGATCCCATAAGTTATCTATAGTCGATTTAATTAGGACAAGTTTCATTTTCCTTCCCGGCCATTTTGTCTCAAAGTTCTATAATTTCACTTATTTGGTAAGTTATCCATAAGTTATTCATTGTCTTTTTCTAGTTTTTGAATAATAACTTTGAAAGTATAACATCAACTTTTGTTAAGTCGTTATGGATTCTATATATGTGAAACATCAACTCTTGTTAAGTAGTTAGGGATTCTATATATGTGAATCTTGCTCTTATCGAATATGGATCATGCCTCCAACATAGTGATAATGGAACCTTTGTTCATCAGAATTCTAGCATTTGGCATATCAACACACACAAGTTATAAACATGAAATCAAGCATCCACTTAAAGATTAAGAACAACACATAAATTTAACTTTCCATAGTTTAACTAAATTACATTTATCCAAAAATAGAAATTCTAAATATGAAAACTTTGTAAACAATCTTTGAACTGCATAAGAGAACATTTCCCTCTATGATAAATGCATAATTTGACATAATTTTCAATCACTTTGTATTTCTTTTCTTAGTTTTTCAAGTTTTCTTGTGTTTTATTTTTGTTTTCTATTTTGTAGTTGTTTTGATATCAAGGAATGAAAAGATTAAAAGTGAGGATTTTAGAGCTTCAAGATCAAATGTGCCCATTTGGAGTTTATCAGAGGGAATAGAACAAGCTTGGGGTGCGAAATGGATGAAAACCTAGTAAAACAAAGCCATAACCCAGGGGGTTGGGCCTTGCAACGCTAGCTTAGGGTGTGAAGCACCTGTGTGTGAGCCAAAAAATGGGCACCGCAATGCCAGTGCATAGAAAATCCAAAGTGCAGCAGTTATAGGCATGCAACTGCATGAGTTGAGTTGCGCCTCTGCACAAGTTTTTGAATTTCCACTCCAAATTTGGTCCAAAAAGGGGGTCCAATTTACCCTTTTTCATCCCAGGGTTGTAACCCTATAAATATCACACTTTAAAACATAGTTAGGAGCCTTTTTCATCAATATCTTAGTTTTAGGAGTAGATAGAACCTTCAGTGGTGGCTTATGGAGTATCATCCGCATAAAGGATTCTTTGATGCTATAATCCTTTTTTTTTTCTTCCTTCCTTCTTTTCTTTTCCTTCTTTTTATTTTAGTTTTAATTTGGTTGAGGGTGAATTCAAAATCCTAGATGGAATTATATGATTAATTTTCAAAATTATTTTCCAATTTTTTAATTGAAATTGTTCATGTCCTTCCATAATTATTGCTTATGGTTATGTTCTTGTTTTGTTTAAGTGGCCAACTAAATTGAACTTAAAAATTTTCTATTGCTAGATTGGAACACTTGATCTATAATAGTCTTGTTATTCTAACTATTACTATTGAATTGTGATAATTGATTATGGTCAAGTTTTCGTATAATTGCATGTCGAACATAATTACATGGGCTAAATAATCTAAGCTTGTGTATTTGTTATCTTGATCAACCTATCTTTCTCATCTTAATGCTTTCACTAGGTTAAATCTAGGGAGTTTTTTCTAGGTTATATAATAGAAAGAGATTTAATAAATAGCTTGTTTTAATTAAATGACAAATTAAAGAAAGATTGAGATAGCAGAGCTTGTTGTTATCTACGATTGATAGTTTTAATAGAAGATTTGAAATAATTTTGCTGATTAATTATGTAGTTACTGTTTAGTGGTAGAGAAAGGTCCTTTAACGAGTTATTTTTTTATTGTTTCGTAATATTTTATTTATCTATGATTATTTTAATGTATTAATTTAGTTCATATTCAAAACCCCCAATTTGTGTGAAGTGTCAATATGTCTTACATTTTTAGTGTCGATAACTAATTAAGTAGACCCAATCCTTTATGGGAACGACTTTTGCTCATACCTATACTTAATAACGACCATATTTAATTAGTAAGGACTAATTTGGCGATTCCTTTGAGGCCTACCACTCTATAGTATACGCCCTACACAATGGGTCTTACTCACTATGTGTCTTCCAAAATTAATTAATTAATTATTATTAAATAATTTTATTATTTAATAATTATAAATTAATTCATAACTAATTTATTTTGAGCGATATTTAATTTAAAATTTCATAATTTTAAATTAATTAATTAAACCAATAATTAGACTTGTCCAAACAGTGTTTACAAGGATAGAGGAGAACAAATGAACTCATAATTTCAAGTTCCAATAAAATCAATATATTAACTAAATTCTTTAATTAATATATTACTCTATTCTTAGTTTCAATGTAACTTCACTAAATACTTGGAATTGCACACATGAAATTATAGATATAATAACTAATTTCTTAGAGTCGTCTATTTGATATAGTCATTGCATATAAATTAATCTTTCATAAATAGTTCATAATTAGTGTTAGACAAAATTTGTTAACCTCTCTGATTACTTCTTTATCCTTGATTGTTTTGATTTTCTAATGAATAATAAATTCATTAACTTAATCACAAATTGGACGCTTATATTATTTAAGAACTGAATCAATATTCAAGAAAATTATTTATCTGCTTATAGTCAAAGAAGGAATGGATTCCTTTTTGTAATTTTAACATTTCTGGCTACTTATTTTATTATGTCTCTAAAATACAAGGGATAGAATTAGATTCTTGAATCCGTATTGGCTGAATCAAAAGACATAAATCCATAAATAAAAGTTTGATAATAACTTAGAATTAAGAACCTTTTATATATGACCATCGGTTAATGTGATTAGAACTTGCTATATTTAATAGAAATTAGTAGTTTTTCATATCGTACCATGCCCTCATTATGCGTCTATTAACGGTTCTAATACAACCATTCCCTTCTTAATGGAAATAACTTGCAATAATAACACTCATTTAAGGATTCTATACTTTAATTGAATAACTAGTTATATGTTATTGACCTTTTTAATCATTATCCTTAAATCTTATCCTTTTGTATATAACATTTATACATAATATTTAAGATTACACAAATAATTATAGAATTTTAATGACATTCAAAAAGTATTCAAAATACATGTACGTAAATATAATTAAAAAAATCACTTTATTTATTTATAAATATGTCATTTATAAAACATCATATATTTTGAAGGCATCTATCCTAACACTCCACTCATGAGCAATTGAAAGCAAGATGGAAATGGCTACATTATTGTAGGGCTATTTATAGAGAACACATGTAAAAAATTTCAGAAAAAATTTAAATGGCAACCAATAAAAATGCAACACGTGGTTGCTTTTTAAGGAACACCACAGTTTCTAAGGAACACCGTACTTTTCAATAACACCATATCCAACCATGTGCTCTCAGCTCTTGGTCACTTCCTTTTACCCAGTAAGAGTACCTTTTGGTCAGGAAAGAGGGCTCGCAACATTGGAGGGCTAGAGTTATGGATGTGATCTATGTGCCTCCAATAAGCTCTATGGGCTGAGCAATCTAACTTTTTAATATTTCAACACACATATAGGACAATGGCTGAAGGGTCCACCTGTAAATCCAAGGTTTTATTTGAAAAAGAAATCAAAATTTTAGGTCAATTTGATAATTTCTAGTAACTTTTGGGTAGAAAAATATATTTTTCAAGATTCCTTTTCAATTAAAAAAAAATCCAATCTTAAAGATCAGATCCCTCTTATTCGCCCCCATTTTTCTTTTTTCCCTTTCCTTTTTCTTCTTTCTTTTCTTCTTTCTTTTCTTCCTTTTCTTTTCTTTTTCATGTGCCCTGGAGAGCACCCCCCATTGCGGTTGCCTCTCCCGCCGGCCCATCTCCAACTGCCACTACCTATATACGCCTGCTCGGTCAAAACGCCACCACCTAAGACCTTTGGAGCCATACCAATGACCCTCCACTGGCTACCGGTAGCCTGGAGCAATGCCAAGGCCGTCATGCCCCTTTAGGCTTTGACAACTGCTTTTGGCACTGTCTGGCCCCCGTTCTTCTGGTTAGTTGCACCACTAAGTTCCTCTCATCGAGGGGAACAATGCCCACTCCAAAACGAGTCCGATCTCTGCCAGAGAAGTTCGACCATCTGTATCTTCCCTTTGTTGGTTTTTATGTCATTTTACGATGAATTGAACTCCATTTTGGAAAACCAACTTTGGAACAGTGAGCCTTTCATCAAGAGCTTTGTTTTGGCACCAAACTTTGTTGCTGCCTCACTAGTCAACTATGGTCAACATTGGTCAATAGTGGTAACAACACTCAATATATTGACCACCAAATTTAGAAAATGTCATTCAAGCCTGTTTTCAACATTTTGGATGTGTTCATGGTGTCGAATTTGCTAGACGGAATTTCGAGGGCTAAATTTGGTGATACAAAGTTTCAACTGGCGATTGTGTTTCAAATTTCTTTGCTACACAAATGTTGTCAACTAACTCGGTGAGAACTCCATTGCTCATCTTTCATGTTATTTTTATTTAATCAGCTAATAAATTTTGAATTTGAAATTAAATTATATGGATTTTAATATATTGGTTATTAGGCTGTATGTTATTGTTGTTGTTGTTGTTGTTTCCTTCGCCATTGTTGTTGTTGGTATAGAAATTGATGTGTTGTTATTCTTATTATTGTCATTATTATTATTATCATTGTTGTTGTTGTTGTTGTTGTTGTTGTTGTTGTTGTTATTTTCATTGTTATTGTTTTTATCATTATTATTATTATCTAAAACTTGTCATCGAGTTGATTTTATATGCACTTTGATTTTGAGCTTGGTTTTATAAAATTGATGGTTGAAATGAAATGCCTAATTGGCTTAATATAATTGCTTTGGGTAGTGCGTCTTGAAGTTATGGTACACCAGTAAATAGTTTTCTTGCAGGTTTAAACTTTTGGTTTTAAGAAAAATATCTCATTATGCCACTAAATTTTTGTTAGAATTAATTAACATGGGTAGAATGATTTAGGATTGGTTTTTTGTAGTTAGATGGGTGAAAACCAGATTCAATATATTTTGAGACCTTACGGGTATTGTCGGACAATTTTTAAGGTCGTCCAAAGTATTCTTCAAAGTTATATCCTATGGAGTGCTTATTTATTGGGCACAATGGACATACATAAATTTGATAATATCGATGCTACATGGCCTATCTCACGCGGTGCTCTTTTTAAGCACAATGACACAGAGTGCTCATTTGGGGCACAACAGAACTTATTATAATCTTTCTTTCTTTCTTTTCTTTCACTAACAACTTGGGACGTGTGTGAAAGTATTTGAATGACGATTACAAATTGTTAGTTATTGATTAGGTTAATAAATTGTGAATCGAATGAATTTTTCTTATATTGATATGAGATTTTTTTTTAATAATTTTATAGATAATATACTAATAGAAAAAAAAAACTTAGAGGCGAGTAATAGATTTCCTATTAGACACTGTATGCTCATTCCCTTTGCTTTCTTTTTAAGCTAGTCGAATGATGCTTGATATATGGGAATGTCGTCAATGTTCCTTGCTACTTAATTGGTATACTCTTCAGATGATTTTTATTGGTGCATGAAAAATACATGAAATGAACACTCTCAGTAGATGATTAATTATTTATGAACTTTGTTTTATTTGTTATTTGAATTTATATTTATTTATTTTGACTAAAGTCGCGTAGCTCTATTTTAACTTATTTTACAAGCATTCATTTAAAATTTGAATATTTTCATTTTAAGTTTTCTATTTGAATTTTTATTTTTTGTTTTATTTTAAAGACTTTGGAGTATATAGAATTATTGTTTCTATATATTTATGGCCCCACTATAGTTTCCAAATGTTTTTGACATTCTAGGTCTTCAAAAAGATTTCTTTTAATTTAGTCACTACCTTTGGGTAGTGACAATTAGGATATCAAAGCGATGGCTTTAAGATTCTCAAAATATTCCCTATCGGGTTTTGATTGGTTTGAGTCAACTATTGGGAAGCTGTATCCTTAGGAATGTGAATTCTATGCACCAATCTATCAAGCTAACAAGTTTAAAGTCTATCGTCTTGATTCTCGAATCTCATTTGAAGTTTCTCTCGTGTTTTAACTATCAAAATTCAAATTTTGTTTGGCCTATTAACTTTGTATTTAGATACTACCACAATTGCCACTTTTAAGTAACTTAGTTGAATATGTGTGAAATGATCTTGAAAATTTTGCTTCCAAGATCTATCTTTTAAATCTTTAATTGACGATTATGGTTTCTGTTGCACATGAGACTAGGAAATTAGTAGGTCTGTGAATAATATTAGATGACACGAGTATTAAAGAGAATCCCAATGCCATCTTGATCTTGATTATAGGTTCTTGTTATTGTCCTTTACTATAACTATAAAAAGAACTTAATTTGATTTGGAATGAATAGATACATGTGGCATGTTGTCTTTGGTGGTTCGACAAAATTGACATGTCACTTATGCTCCAGTTTTGCTTGGTTTTGGTAGGTTTGTATAATGTTATTGTGTTCAAACATATAAATGTTTGGAGTTTCCTTAAGGGGTTTTCTAATTCGCAAGTTTATAGGTTTTTTAGAAGTGCTAGTTTGGCTTGGATCTTGGAGAGTTTATATGGTCATAATCATAGGTCGATGATAAATTAAGGGGTTGATGGGATAATATCACCATGGACTACTTACAGTTTTGGTTTCTTAATTAGAGGACAAGTTTATGGAAATAAAGAGAGGTAGAGTATTATATCTCCTAAAGATGTGTTAAAATCATTCTTCTGGTGCCTTACAATCTCTACTCTATAATGATTTTAGATGGATGACTGATTATACTTTTGTGATATTTTGGTGCCTAGGTGTATGTATATATAAATATGAACTTTGAAATTTATAGATTTAGATGAAAAGTTTTAGCTTGCGTGACGTGAATGCATTTTTAAGATGTTCATGATGATTGTTAAATTGGGAGATGGGTATTAAGGATTAATTAAATCTAAGTTATCAACCAAAAGATTAATTTTTGTTTTAATTTAAGTGTCGCACATAAGGTAAAATTTTTGGACACTTTTTTATTTTTGGGCCTTGGAGTATCGATATGAAGCTGTGTTAGCCGTTGGGTTTGAAGGTGTCATTTTGGTTTGGAGGATTACAATTGGAATTTGTTTTGCCCTTTTTAGATTGTTTTTCTACTATGAGTCAATGGGTTAATAGTAATTATAGCTATCACATTCTTATGTTGGGTTGTAAAGTTTTTTGGGTTAAGTTATATGGGTTTGACTCCTTAAGATAATTTCTAAATTTATGTGTTGATTCTATTAACTCAGAACATATCGATCTTTAGGTCAGTGACCCATAAATTGTGAGGTCAAGACTTATTATTTTGGTTTTATCTCGAACTTTAAGGTGATTGGAGAATGGTTTGAGATCTTGTTATGTCAGGAATAATTATCCCTTGCTATTGAAGAGTTTTAGATAATTTGATGCTTGTTGAAATTCTCAGAAAGAGTGCTACCAAGTGTATTTTAGTTAATTTTTCTATCATGTGCTTAGTTCTAGGGCTTCGATCTTTTAAACGAGATGAGATTTCATGTAACATGCAGTATATTTTTAAAAGATTGGATAATCTTCTTCTTGGTGGTTAGGTGACAGGACTAATTTCTTAAATTATATGGGAAATCCTATTTTAGGCATTTGATTATTTAGTGTTTGGGGCTTTTAATACATCGCTATAGTGACATATTAAGGATGGACCTTTGTTTAGGTCATGGATTTAAGCAATGTATATTGGGGGTTGTAGAATGCATTGCAAGGTGTTCTCTTGTTTACTTTTGTGAGACTTTTGTTGGAATGTCGTACCTAAAGTTTTTGAACTAAATTGTATAGATTGGTTCCACTTTCAATTGATATCTACAATATTATGTAAATAATGAAGATTCTATTATTTTCATAGAGCTTGAAGTTAAATTTGAGGATTTCTAGTCATGGTTTAAAGGCTGACTCGTTTGTTTTTCCTTGATCCTTAGGTAATTTGCATATGAATTTACGTTCCATATTGTCTGAATAATTTATTCAATTCATATATTGAGTCTTGGTTTAGAATAGTAAATGTTTTGGCATCCTTTTAGGAACCGATGCATCAATTGCTACTTGACTAACCTTTATTGGTCTTATTGTTAAACTTTAGTTTTGCTTGCTGATGTAACTTGTGTGGTATGAGACATAATTTGAGGTGATTTTCTAATGGATTGGCATCTAAATAATGCCACTTTTAGGACGATAAAATTGTACACCTATGAAGACATGAAGGCCACTGCCTTAGTTTTCATCTGGGGTTAAGAGTTGCAATGTTAGGGGAACATAAAATAAATCTTGTTGGATGATTTTATTTACATATTAGTGGATTTTGTTTTTTTAAAATGGCATTTAGAGTTTTGGGATATGAGACCTATCAATACATCCTGGTAGGACCTTAGTAATTGGTTTTGATTGGATCTCTTAGGGAGTCAATGTTATGAAGGAATGTTGCTATTTCTACTTATTGGACAATGAGAAACCTTATTCATCAAGGAATTAAAATTTGCAAATTTTTGTATGCGTGGACATTTATCTATAGGAGTTATTTTTTATGTTGACTTTTATTTAGGTAAGTTATGTTGGCTTAGGAGATTAAAAATTAAATTCATTAGTTTGAGAGTTGTGCTACTAATTGCGCTTTAATGTTTATTTAATTTTCTCAAGAGCTTTGACTTTAAAGGAATCTAATGACTTGAAGGTAGTAAAGAATATCCAAGTTTTAGAATTTGTATGTCTAGGAAATGTAGGCTGACATTAGTGATGTCTACTTGTGAAAGGCTATGTGAATGAGACATAATATGTTTTCTTTGGTGGTTATATGTACTCAATATGGTGAAACAACATTTGCAAAGGAGATTGATAATTATTAAGGGCTTTGCTTATTTATTGTGGGTCCTTTATGTCTATTGATTGAGGGTTACTTTAGCATAGGAAACAATTCTATTCTTGATTATGTAGAGATTGTTTATGGTTTGTCCTTTTCATAATATTATATCTATGTGCATTTAAAAGGCTTTTAATGACACTAAAATTTTCAATCACTCTTACGATCTTGTAGTAGGCTATCTTATTTATGTTTCCTTGCATTTAGAGTTTTGTTGTATGTGAAATACCTTTAATTTTCAAACCAAAGTTGAACTTTGCAATTTTTGGAGACTAAATTTTTTAAGGTAGGTAGATTGTAACACACATGGTTTTATTTGAAAAAGAATTCAAAATTTTGGGCTAATTTTAAATTTCTAATAACTTTTGGGTATTGAAGATTCCTTTTTAATTTTTTAAAAAATCTAATCTTAAAGATTAGATTCGCCATAACCCCCCCTCCCCCCAAAATTTTCTTTTTCCCTTTTCTTTTCTTTTTTATTTTCTTCTTTTTTTTTCCTTCTTTCCATACATTGGAGTGCCGCGT
>CAMOHE010055311.1:87673-100611 GCA_946598075.1 Artocarpus hirsutus
ATGCGATGGTAAGTGAGTTCGGTCTACAGTATTGCAAGGACTACGATCGTATTTCGGTGTATCATATAGAGGCGACCCCAGCGCTTGTTCAGATGGTGAAGCAGAATCAGTGGCAAGACCAGCATCTTCAGGGAATCTGGACGCGAATTCGAAACGGAGAGCAGTTCAAAGAATGGAGGATACATGCAGATGGATCGTTGTGCTTCAGGAAGTGTTTGGCGGTTCCAGCTATTGCAGAAGTGAAGAAAGTCGTAATAGACGAAGCTCATAGATCTCAGTTCGCTATTCATCCAGGGAGTACGAAAATGTATCGTGATTTAAAGAGGCAATATTGGTGGAGAGGCATGAAGAAGGACGTTCGAGAATACGTGGCTAAATGCGCGATTTGTCTTCAGGTGAAAGCTGAGCATCAGAAGCCAACAGGTCAGCTTCAGCCACTTCCTATTGTAGGGTGAAAATAGGAGCATGTGACGATTGATTTTCTTACCGGATTGCCGAGGACAGAGCAGCGACACGATGCGATTTGGGTCGTGATCGACAGGTTAACGAAGTCAGCTCATTTCATTCCCCTCAGGTCAGAAAAAATAAATTGACGTGTTTTGACGTATTTTGCTCTTGTACCAAAGTGTAGTCATGTTTCTATTTTGGAATCAATGCACTTCAACTACTAACTGGTGCAGCTAGTTTCAATTTTTATTGTGTTTTTCCCAACAATATCATGTCCAATAATTCAATAATTATACTGCATGGCCGTTACTTTTAACTATTTATTGTCACGTGGTCGTACTAACTCCTAACCGTATGGGACTCACATTGACACCTTAATTACAACTTCACCCAGTCCATTGCATAAAAAAAAAAAAAAAAAGCCCACAATCGGTAGCACAAAAATGAGACTTTAATTGATCACCCGCATGGGACCATTTAAGGTATAACCAAATATTTAGCTCGCTAACAATATGCGACGTGCCTGGGCGGCAAAAATGTCCAGACGGATCGATGCATAATGCGTACAGAATATTCTCAACTTTGTCTTTTTTTGACAAAGAGCAACTATTTTTTTAAAGGACCAACAATAAGAAGAAACAATAAGTAAAAAATTTGTTGATCCCTAGCTCTAGCTTTTTATTAAACAACGAAAAAACAATTAAAAAACGACAAAAGGTAGAGAATACATATAAATATATAGGGGTACCTCCACCCATCCCCGTGTAAGGTGCGCCGCGCCCTCTTTTATTGATAGCCGTTGAGACATAAATGGAGGGCTGTGATTAGAACTAGGGGCAATTGAATGCTTCAGTAACTTGCTCCTCCAAGTTTGCCGGTTAATTGTGGTACAGGGGTTACAATTAAAGCCATTACTGTTCGCACCCAACGCAAGTCTTGGGCACCAAATTTATCGTCCTAGCACACAAAACGAGTTAAGTATTGCCTTGAAACTTAATTGCCGGAGAAAAAATGATATGGTAACAGAGACAGAGTCAGAAATTTTTGTTAGAGGGGGCTAATATTAAGAAAACAATCAACATATTGTATATTCAATTTTTTAGAGGAGGCTTTTGTGCAATTTTTAGTATATACATGCATGCTTATATGTACATATGGGGAACAAAAATAATTGAGAGGAACTCCAGCCTCCCCTCCAATACTTTCCCTCCATCACTGTGTAGTACCATGCACTTTGGTCCTGTTTGGCCATGGATCAAAAACTTAGCGCCTGCGTTAAGGTTTTTCCAGTTTTTATTTCATAGGTTTGAATTTTAGTTCGGGTATTTTTTTTTTTCACAAAAATTCAGATTTCTATTCAAACTGATTTAAAAACCAGACAAGATGTTTTTATTTCCTTTACTTTGAAAAGTGATCATTCCATACGTAAGAGCATCCAAAATCTCAATCTAAGTTGTTTGACTGAAACCCTGTTAAATTAATACGTTGTTTCGTTTACCAGTATCAGGACATTAAGTATAAGTATCCTAATAGCGGCATCTTCATGTGAACATATACAAGCATTTGATATTTGCAGTCGTTACGTTACAGTCTTCCGTTGAAAGTGTTTTTTTTTTTTCTCTCTTTTTTTTTTCTTTTCCTGACATGGTACATATTTGTTTGTGTGTCAGAATGTGCATATGTAGATTCATACTCTGAATAAAATATTATTTATCTCTGTCGGTGTGGAGGTTTCTGTGTCTGATCTCACTATATTTGCATATCTAGAATAAGATGTACCTGTCTCACACGTGCTAGAAAAATTTTACACAGGCATGCTCAAAGAGAAATGATCATGGGACCCAGTTTAATTTATTTTTAGGCTTGGCAACTTACAATTCTCTATTCATAAATTCCTTTTTTTTTTTTTTTAAGTTTCAGAACACAGCAAATAGCTAATAATTTCTTCATCTTCTGTATACGTGTTGTTATATCCACTTGCAATATGCAACACTCGTTGCATATATAATGTTGCTTTCTGGACAAGCATATATTCATGATAATATTTCACAATTCCACTACTTCGTACCACAGATTAAAGCATGATCTGGCCAAGTGGAATTATTTTCTTTCTACAATATTTCCCTTTTAATTTTATTTATTTCTTTGAAGTTTCTCAGCAACAAGCCCACCTATTTATATGTAATGATTTATATTTGGCATGTGAAAAGAATTTTCTTGGATTGCATACTCGTTTTTTGATAATTTGGTCACACGTAAAAATTCTTCCCGTTCTATAGGGCCTTTTTTTTTTTGTAATATGTAGGGTTTGGCGTTATGAAGGGCTTGTTAATGTGCTCATACAAAAAAAAAAAAAAAGGGAAAAAAAACACTTTTAATGGGATTCTATTTTGATTTTCCTTGCCCCTTTTTTTTTAAGTTAAGATTACTTTTCCCAATGTTTCTCAGATATATATTCTGTAAAGTACTACCATTATACTAGGTGCATGAGTACTCAGGCTGTCTTTTAGTTATCAACAGCTTTACTTTCACAAAGCAAAAGAAGAGAAAAAGCTAGCATTAATGGAATCCAATATTATCAGCTGCCAAACAAAGAACACAAAGAATTTCTGTGTTTTGAATTATATAATCTTGTTGATTTCGACTCATGGATTATTAGTTAATATGATGACAGATCCTCAGGGCTTTGTATCATTTTTTTAAACCTACATCTCTGCGATTTGTATATATTTCTGGGTGTCATATGAACTTTTCAAAAGGAGAGACCTTTAGAATTATAATAATAATATTATTTAGCATTTCCTGTCCTTTTTTAAGGCGTTATCCAGCATTTATCTATTTTATAGGCATTGATATCTTATAGTATAAATGAAGTATGAAGTAGAGGACGCCTTGAAGTTTGTTCTTAGTCGTGCAATTAAATAGACGTGATGTTGTTTGTATTCAGAGGGAGGCACCACCGACGGAAGATGGCGGACGGTCATTTTATTAGAAATTTTTATAAAACTTTGTGTTTTTCTCCTTCTTCTTCCTCCACTAAAATTATATTTCACCCCTCTAAAATTTTATTTCGAAATTTTATTAAACTTGTGTTCTTCCCCTTCTCCTTCCTCCACTAGAATTATACTTCACCCCTCTAAAATTTTATTATCTTTTTATTTAATTTACTCTGTCTTATTAATTTAATCATGCCTCTTAACTTCCCTGGCGCGGTACCTGCTTCATTTCTCTTCGGCGTTCTTCACATGCAAGATATCGTGCTCGGCCATCATGGGAACACGACCGAAGAAGCCAATCTTCTGGGGTCCATTGGGCTTAAAAAAAAAAAAAAAAAAATTTCCTCTCATTGTGACCAAATAGATGAGGTAATATAATGTTCTTTTCTAAATTTGTTTGGGTGATTTTTCCAACTCTAAGAGAGACGTAACGCCATTTCCTACGTGCTCCTTACGCAAACTTTCTATTTACTTTACATTCCTGTATGAAGTCCCCTAAATCTACAAGCAGGTTCCATTAGCACGCAATGATAATACATCAACGCCTCCATGTTCTTATTACCAGTCATGTCTCTCTCCTCTCTTCTTTTGTTGTTCCTCAATTTTTTATTTATTTTTTCCTTCCAAAGTAAATAGCGTACGAGAATTATTTGATGTATTGAAAATGTTTTTTTTGAGATGCCCCCAGGCTTATTTCCTCATGAATTCCGAGAATCAGCTAGTGCCGTCTTGTATGTAAGTACATGCTGCCAGAATGGATCCCTCGGAATGGGATTCAAGTCAAAGACATGATTCTGAAGCTTCCCGGCAATTAGTTGTTGTCTTTGAGCATTAACTGGTCATTCAATTTTGACGAAATCGAAAGCTAGACTTAGAATTGCTTCAATTTGCTATTAGTGAGCATAGAGTAGAATTTATTGGATGGAGAAAAACAGAGAGCCTACTCTCCCGGGCCTTTGTAGATTCGTGTATGCACGTGCTATGAGGGCTTCCTCTCCCTCTGTCTCACGTTCGGTAAAGTATGGATTAGAGCTCAGCATTTTGATGTACTAAAATGAACGGTTAATTTTTTATAAAGTTCTATTATGTGTTTCTTTTTCAATAATTTGAGATGGTTTTACTTAGATTAACATTCAAACTTCACTCTAGCCATACCAATAGTACCATAGACAGCTCCAATAATATATTACAACTTTTTTTTTCCTTGTCCCTGAAATTATTGATGTTTTTTAATTCCTTGAGGGAAAATCTAATTATGCGGCATATTTTGTAACTATATATATGGGTATGATTTTAATGTTTATGTTTCTAATAGGTACTACTATTATTAACTGTTTGATATAAATCTAACTATTGTAACAAAATAGATAATCAACCTAAAAAATTTATGATAATTAGTGAGGTTAAATTCCTATCACGGTACATTATTAATTGTTGTTAAAATATATCCTTTTTAAACACATAACCATTGTTAACATAACTGTTGAAAACTAGTCCATATATATTATTACGGGTAAAAGAAATTTGAGTTTCATATTACTAAATATAGATACAGACATTAACTTAGAAGGATATTGGGCCACCAAACCGATCAGCATTTTAAAAAAGAAGGTCAAGTCTTTAAAAAGTTTAAATTTCTAAGGTGTTTGGTAGTTTGAGCCAAAATTTTTGGTTCACAGTGTAGCACGTAAGAGTTTTATACCGTTTTTTGTTCAAATCAGTTTAAACCAATCATGGCCAATAAGTTCAAACAAGCACCCAAATTCATCTGATATAATATTGGTGACTCTAAAAAGATCACCATCACTCTAAGCGTTTGCAAAGGATAAAAAAATCCTGAGTTTCAAAGAACATCAAGCCACCCTAACTTGTAAGGATGTGTAAAAAGTAAAGAAGCTCAAGTCCTAAGGACATTGAACCTCCCGACTTAATAATATGACCTTTTAAGAGGATTCTTTACACAAATGCTATAAAAATAAAGCTTGAATTAAAAATCTTATAATAAATATATATTTGCAGAGAATGCCAAAACTACGTTATCAGATTATATTTGGCATTTGAAATATACCCAGACTAGTAAACGGTATCCACTGCGATTACAGACCGATGTCTAATATTTGCTCAGCATTCTCATCACCGAAAAGTCACCAAAATACACAATATCAAACCACAAACACAATATTTAAATAAAAAATGAAATCCCCTATATAACAACCATGATAGGAAAGACCTCTTGTCGCACAGAGGAGATGGATCTTCTTGGCGCAACCCCAATGTGGAGAAATCTTCTCACACTCGTGTGCGGTCGAACAGGAAAAAAAAAAAAAAAAGAACTCTCATTGCGCAATTTGTTTGCCGTAGCTACGACCGTGGAGAAGATGAAGGAGATTTTTTGCTTGATTGATGTTGCAAGACTCTACCTCCAGCTGTTGCATGATTTTCACAACAAAAGAATGATATTTGGTTTGAGCACGCCCCACTATCATGGTCCAAGCCTTACGATCGTTGTCCAAGAATGAGCTAACACTTGCTGCTGACATTCGAACCTCACAATTATCGTCGTTGTCAAAAAGAGAGAGAGTGAGAGAGAGCTAAAGGAAGGAGAGAAGAAAAAGAGAGGAAAGTGGGGGAGAGAGAAAGACCCTATTACCTTGATGTAAAAATAAAGGTATGTTAGTCTTTTTAGTTTAGTTTTAATTCTCAACTGTGATATTTAATCAAATAGTTTTTTGGGTGTAACATAAATCAATCCACTCCAAACAAACACACATACAGTCTAAATACTTCCTCTTTGAGATGAAAGTCCAAGTCTATAAAAAGTTTAAATTTCATCATATATGTAAGCAGTGACGAAACTGGAATTTTTGGTGAGGGGCAAATATCTACAACAGGCATTTAAATAAAATTAAAAAATAACTATTATCTTTAATTTTAATTATTCAGATAATAGTTATTTTTTAATTTTAATTGACAAAATCGGAAAATAACTCTATAAATTTATCATATGATCAAGTCTAGAGTTTTGAAATTCCCTTCAACCAAAACTAAAATAATATAATTGAAAAAGAAAATAAATAAGGAATAAAGAAAAGAACGATTATGGTGTCAAAGAATTCTCCACGCAGATGAAATTCCTTGAGCCACCACTAGAGCACCTCTTTTTTTTTCGGTTCTTCGTATTCTTTATCTCCTAAGACTAAGAAAACTAATGAAAAACTAATAAAAAATGATATGATTTTGTCTTTCTAAGAAGGTATTTATAGGTTTTTGTTTTAAGGATGAAAAGTGGCAAGTCTAGACTCTTTTTAGGTGAAAAACAGAGTGAAAATTGCAAACACGTGCGAGGGCAAGGCGTCTTTCTCGCGACCACACATGAAAGAAACACATCGAGCTAAAAAGGCAAGTGTGTGGCTACATGGAATTTTAGCTTTGGGGGGCATGAAATCACATAATATTTGTGTGGCCACATGGAATTTTAGCTTGTGGGGGAGCCATATGCTAAATTTTGTTTCATCTGTTTCTTGTCTGTTTTCCACCCGAATTACATCTGACAACTCTTGACAGATTCGAAATAAGTAAATATATTTCTTGCTCTAAAATCCTTATTTTTAACCTATTTTCACTCTTTGATTATAAAATACCTCACAAAACATAACAAACACAAATACATATAATAAAAGTTGAAAACTAACAAAATAAATATAAGAAAGAATGATATAAAAATATGTCAAATTATGCACTTGTCAAACTCCCTTATATTTCTGCTTTGCCTGTCCTCGAGAAAAACCTAAGAAAAAAAAACAAATAACAAAAAAATAGACAAAGATAGCTAACCTTCCAACCTTTTGTCATAAATAACAATAAGGGCAATGGACTAGAAATTAAACAAGCATTGTGTTAAATTTTTAGTCATTCCTAAGCTAATATATCTTGTAATATTTATACTTGTGTGTATATGATTAGCCATTGTTATGATACTAAAACAACACAAGCTTCAAAAAAGATAAATCCTTATAGTCCTCATATAAACGTTCACTTAATCCTAATTGGAAACATTAAATGTCATAGGCTTCCCTTTTGGTATATATCTCCACTACGCCAAAGGCACCACCTGAAATAAAAAAGGTCTTTAACTAAACTTGTAACACCTCAACATAAGATAGAAAAGCTCAAAATATTTATTGAATTTTCTTTTTTTCTTCTTTCTATTTTTCTTTTTCTTTTTTTTTGTAATTTGTTTTTTTTTTCTTTCGCTACTTTTACAAAATTCCTCTCCCTTACTTTATCTCGATTTAATTCCCTCTCCCACACTTATCTTCTATCCCCAACCCAATTTGTTACAAAATTCCCCTTGGACATGAAATAAGTCTCTAAACTCCAATTTATTTTTAGAACAAGGGTAAAGGATACAAATGTAGACGGGTTAGATAAGGAGATAATGTGGTTAGCCAAAGAAAAAGGTCTACATAAAGAGCTCAAATTGACTTACTAGGGGGAATGCCCTTTTTGAACATCTACTGTAGCTTTGGCCAATTTGGCCTTGATGCTAGGAAAACTAGTGCCTCAAATCCTTTTTCACGTGATGTCTGATCAACCACTCACCTCAATAGATCTGTAGGTGAGTTCTAACATTCAATCTGGCCAAGTCAAAATCAAAATGACAATTAATATAAGGATATAAGAATCCACTTAATCTAACATGTGTGTATCATTATCGGATAACATGGCTATATGCATTAAATAGGAGTATGATTATTATAAAAAAACATATTAACAAAAGAATAACCTCAAAATTCAACACACCAATAATCAATCAAGACCATAAAAAATTAATGTTCAATTCTCATCAATGAGGTTGGAAAGTATACTAAGACTCAAAAACCTAAACTAAAACAAAAAAAATTACAAAAAAATTTAAATTTTTAAGGTTTTTTTTTAGGTAAGAAAACAAAAACCTAATGAAAAATAAAAATAAGAATAAAATCCCAAATACCACCCCACCACCACACCCACCCCAAACACACACTTAATCCTTACATTGTCCTCAATATAAGAGTAAGCAAACAACAGAAGAGAAAAACGAAAACACACAAAATAATGAAAGCAATAAAATAATAAAAAGATAAATTGGGGGAGAGTTAAAAAGATTAATTCTATTTTGGTGCACTTTCCATCCGTTGGGTTGCCTCTCATAAAATGTTTGGTTTTATATCCTCAACTTGACGTAGAGAAGCACTATCAAATAGCAACTTCTGCCCATAGAAGGTGTCATAGAACACGACCCATAAGTCCATTGTAGATGCCCTCAAGCTTGACAAGATGTGGAACAATTGTGCATGTTGCACTAACTTGACTCAATTTTAGATGATATGCTTGGAAGGATAACTCTGATTCTGTCTTTAGCTTATAGAGGATGTATGGTAGAGGTCGTGCCAATGGGAAGTAAGGATCCGTTGGTGGTGTTTGTGCTATAACAATTAATGAGCTCAAATCGATATTTGCATATGCTTCCTTATCCTTCGGTGGGTCTTATGGTTTGGCTTCATGAAGGAATTCTTCTAATATTAACCCTTTCAATTGCTCTTCACTTTCCCGTTGATTCTCCAAACCCATACTTCAGATTTGTTCTTAAAACTCATGGCTTTGAATAGACGTCTTATGACTTAGAATGTGTAAATCATTATCAACCACATGAGTATCTAAGTGTTGAGCTAAAACAATGTCAATGATCTCTATGTGTTCTGTAACGCCCCTATACAGACGTCACAGATATCGTTACGTTCATTCCTTAATAACTTTATTTTAAGATAAACTATTTGATTAAAACATAATTTGGAAACATAGCCTAGGTTCCATACATATATATATTTTTAAATATATATATGCATCAATATTTAATAAATTACTCGATTATAAACATTCTTTAAATAGTTTATCACACCAAATAATAAATCCATAGTAAAAACACAACATTCAAAATCTGCTTGCACAGTTTGGCAGGCCGAACTTCAAACTTCGACAGGCCGAACCTGATCGGCAGCCCAAACTCCAACCACCAGTAGGCAGCCTAAGGCTCTGCAAAATGAGGTTTAAAAAAAATTACTAAGTTTGGTAGAACGACAGAGTGTAATCGGCAGACTGAACATTGCATCGGCAAACCGACCAATAATGATCAGTAGGCCAAACTATATTAAAAAAAAAATTGAAATAAGTCTCAATATTTTAAATGTGGAAAACAAATGATAATATTATAAAATTTAAGAGTCATAGTTCAAATCATTAAAAATTCAAATAAACACACTCAGATGGTTAAACATACTCAGAAAACAAAACATAGACAATAACGTTTAAATTCTTCCTTGGCGTTCTTCTGTTTTCAATTCATCCTGCATAGTTCACACGTATTTCCTTGCCCTTCACCTATTTCATAATTTTCTTACCCTTATCTGCAACATAATATAAAACTGATTAAGCTAAAACTTAGTAAGTACATTTCATATCTCACAACATAAAAAACATTTTATGAACATTATCACCATATGCATCATCATAATAGTACACTAAGCACAGTTTCATATAGAACATATCTTTCGTTACATTATCTATATTAACACCTTGTTCATTTTATCTTAGGGGCCCAAGTGTTGCACCATTATTATCATCATTGGTGCGCCGTCATGAGAGGAGAGGGGTGGCTAATCCCAAATCAATCATGGCATCATAACATAACACAACATAAACATAAGTGTGCAACACTTATTTAGATGATACATATACATTTACATACATATATCTATACTTTTATACCTTTGAATACGTCATCATCAAAACATGCATAACTTTGTTTAATAAACTTTCATAATATTACATTTAATAAAACCATTATAGAATCGTCATAGGAATCATCATGAACATAAAATTCAAACTTTTAACAAGTCACATCATGTTGTAGGTGAGAATGTACTTACCTATTTAGCTTACTTAACCTTAATTGTAGGTGACGTCACTGCAGTCTTGATGTGCTCACTTCTTAGTGTGTTCATGTCATACATTCATTTAGAATAAAAAAATTAACATTTATTTTCATGAAATCATTCAACACCACATAACATCTTCCACTACCATATTACATCACACATACATTCATCTCTTTAAAACATTAATCCATAATACGTTTCATTAACCCTTAAAACATTAGAACAAAATTGTCAACACAATTGCTTCCTGACCTTTATGAATTCATAGCTTAATAACTTAAAATTCACACACAGTTTGAGCACCAAACTTGGCAGGGACAAAGTTAATATCATGATTTTTTGTTGGTCATAAAAATTCCATTTGTTATGTAAAACAAGTCATACAACATACAACACAAAATCTGCCAGCAATAACAAATTAATGAGTAGCCCTTACTAACATTCATTTAATAAATTATCTACATCCTAAAATAATTTCATAAAAATACTATATATAATAAACACTTAAAAATTACAACATAGCTAAAAATTACGTACCTTTAAATAAATTCAAACCATCCCAAAATGTGTATTGGAAGACAGGAACAAAATAACTTTCAACATATTAGGCTGTGAGTTGCATGAAATCATCATATTCGAATAATTAAAATAAAACTGCTACGACCCTAAAATTCATATGACAATTTATTAACATGTAACTATAAAAGCACAAAAAGTTTCATCACCAATTAAATTCATTTAGTCATACAACACATCACACAACAAAAGTCCAACAATTCACTGATAAAATAGTCTCAAAACCTGGTCTTAATTAAAATTTCCATAACACATGAAATATTCATCATTCCAATCATCTCCAATCATCAATGTAACAATTTTGGGAGATTTTTGTTGATTGCTTGTCAACTGTCTTTGGCCTATCGATGTTTCACTTCGGCTTGCTGAAGCCGTGATGTTCAGCCTACCGATGAAATTCCATCGACCTGCTGTTCCATGAGGGGCAATTCGGCCTGCCAAACTTGAAGATTCGGCTTGTCAAACTGTCGCATACACTTAAATACAACAAAATCTTAACTAATTGCAAAATATATATCATGCTTGCAACATTATTGGCATGAACACCTTGAGCACACCGATTCCACGTGACCATTACTTATCATCATACTTAAAATAAAATAGTTAGTAACATTATATCACATTTCATTAGAGAAAAATACTTAATGTCGTTATTCATTTAACATAATCCATTACATGAAAATTTGGCGGGTGTTACATGTTCATCCTTAGGCTTGATTACCTCTAGAGGCTCAAATTCCCATGAAACTCCCATATTATGCAAATTACTCTCCCAACCGAAGTTGCTTGAGTCATCATTATCCTCATGTCACACCATATTTTCCACTATTTGATTAGTAAATTGTTTCTCTAGCTTACTCACGATGCTAGCCAATTGGTCGATATGGCATTTTATATTGTAAGGCTAGTGGTCATCTCTTCTTGAAATTGTAACGTGTTAGTAGCCAAGACCATAACTAGGTCTTTAAGAGATTTACTCATAGGTAGTCGGTCTACCAAGGCTCTTCAATTGATGGTTTATAGACCCATATTATAAGATTAGTGTCCAACCATGGCTTAAAATTATAGTAATCAATCTCTCAAATTTGGTTGGTCCTTGAACAATTCCAACTTCATTGATCATACTCGGTTATTTCTTCCAATGTGAAGTACAGGCTTCATCCATGGATTGTTGGTTAAAAAAATGTTGTCATTACACTACAAGAAATTATTGATTACATGACCTTTATTTTACAACCGTTTTTCAAAAACCGTTGTGGTAAGGTTAAAAATGCGCGGCAAGTTATGCCCACGAAAACGAAGACTGTCGTGGGAGGAAGTAGAGATACCACGACATTTTTTTTCAAAAAACCGTCATGGAATAAGAGAGATACCATGACAGTTTCTCGAGAAAACAGTCGTGGTATATTTGAGATACCACGACGGTTTTCTCTAGAAACTGTTGCGGTATATGAAGATACCATGATGGTTTCTTGAGAAAACCATTGTGGTATATTGAGATACCACGACGGTTATATACCACGATGGTTTTCTCGAGAAACCGTTGTGGTATATTTGAGATACCACGATGGTTTTCTCAAGAAACCGTCATGGTAGCTTCCACGACGGTTTTTTGATAAAACTGTCATGGTAGCTTTCTTATATTCCCCTTTCCAACCTCAACATTTAGACACATTTTAGAAACACACTTCACAAATACAAACACAGACCCATCCGAATCAGCCGTTGTTGTCTTTCTCTGCCTCCACACTCTTTAATCTCAGCCCAAATTGTAACTTTTTTGTAGAAAGTGATAAATAGTTGTTGATTGTGATGTATAATTAATCCAAAATTGATAAATAGTTGTTGATTTTGTTGTTTATTCCATGAAGTTTGTATTATGGATCATGGGTATGATTTCTTCATTTTATAATGAGTATGTGTAACTTGTTTTATGATGGGT
>CAMOHE010055312.1:0-55836 GCA_946598075.1 Artocarpus hirsutus
TACAGCAAAGGAAGCACTAGCAGTTGCTGTCTTTTCTGGTGGCACTGTCTGTTGGATTTGACCAATAATAAACTGCTTTAAAAGCTCCATCTGTTCAGTAGAAAAGGAACTCCTCTCCTTGTCCATTTCTGCTGAAGATAAAGCTGTGTTTGCTGCCTTCTTTCGTTGATTTTTTGGCTTCCAATCAGGAGGCTTTCCGTGTAGATCCCAACACTTGTCACGGGTATGGTTTGGCTTATTGCAGTAATTGCACCATAATCTCCCACGCTGTCCTCCTTGAAATTCTTTTGCTGCCTTTGACACTAGGGCTGAATTTTGCATATCCTCGGCAGTGGTTGATTTTGTAGTGTTCATCATCACAATCTTCCGAGTCTCCTCACGCCGAACCTCAGAAAAAACTTCACGAATTGAGGGAAGTGGTTTTGTGCCCAACAAACGACCCCTCACTTCATCTAGCTCAGAGTTGAGACCAAGCAGAAAATCAAATATCCTATCTTTTTCAACATCAGCAGCATATTTAGCAGCATCTTGCTTGCAATGCCAGTTGTTGTCATAATAGGAGTCCATTTCTTGCCAAAGTTCCATAATGTAGTTGAAGTACTCAGTCACACTTTTGTTCCCTTGCTTTGCATCACGGATTTTTGAACGAATTTGAAAACGTTGAGCCGTGTTTTCAAGATCCGAGTAGGTCTCCTTCACTAAATCCCAAATTTCCTTTGCATTTTTGCAAAACAGAAATGTCCTTCCAATATGGTTCTCCATTGAGTTCACCAACCAAGCCATCACAATAGAGTTCTCTGCCTCCCATGTTGGAAATGTTGATGAATCAGGCGGAGGAGAAGAATTAGTTCCATTAATATAGCCAAATTTACCCTTTCCTTTCAGTACCCAACTCACAGATTGAGCCCATTCACGGTAATTGGACCCATTTAGTTTATGTTGGGTAATTTGGAGGGAGAGATGCTCGGTATTTTGTAAGGTAGGGCTGCCAGAACTTATATTTGAAATGGAAATGGGAGAAGTGGTAGAAGAGGAAGAATCTTGAGTAGAAGGATTTGCCATGGTTGAAGAAATCAGAAGCCGCCGGTGAGAAGAGCAGGAACGCCGGTCGGAGAAAAAACAGAGGTCGCCGGTGATGCACTGTCACTGATGAAAGCAGGAACACCGGTCGAAGAACAGCAGGAGCCGCTGGTGATGCGAGTGCAAACACCATTCGAAAAAAATGTGACTTCTGTGAGGAACGGGAATGAAAGTCAAAGGAAAAAAACAGGTCACCAGTAAAAAAATCCCAGTGGGGGCTCTGATACCATAAAATCAAGCTACACAGATGAAAAGCTTGAATTATTTTATTGATAATGGCTGAAAGCCTTTTTATAGATTACAAAATGATTCCAGTAAAGGAAACAGTAGACAAAACAAGGAAAAAACAAAACAATAAAAACGAATATCCTCTAATAAAAATAAATATCCTCTAAATCTCTAAATCAGGAAAAAATAAATGTAAATAAAAAACTGATCTAATTTCCAAATATACTATGGTGACAGCTATCTCCTTTGACTTTTGAAATCTAATATTCCAACAGTTATCAATGGTCTAGACCTTATAATTAGGTTACTAAAAGAAACTGCTTGCAGATTTTTGAATAGGATGAGATTCAGCAGATAATAAGATTTGAGAAATGGTTTTGGTTGTGGATTTAGGTTATCATATAAAGCATAAGTACTATTGTTTTCCAATCATACAAGATATTTTATTGTAATCTTTTATTACATCATTGTTGCTTCGTGTTGCTTGTGTGGGAGTTGAGTATGCCTTTTGTATTCTTGGCTGTGTAAAGTTTATTTTCCTTTTGAACTTTCTTTTAGATTTTCATTAGGGAGCCCAAAGATTGATTATGGAGATGTTTGGGTATTTTGGAATTGGTTAATCTGGATGTTTAAACTAAAAATTTTTCTTTTTTATATTATGTTTGCTTCTGCATATCATGGTTTCAGGAGGCCGCTGATCTGAAGGTAAAACTTGACAAGTGTGAAGCTGAAATTGAAACAAGCAGGAAAGCAAATGAGTTGAATCTTGCTCCTCTCACTAGTTTTACTACAGAAACGTATGTTCCTCTTGTTTGTTTATCATTTTGCTGCACATTTTCATTTGTCTTTAAACTTAGTGGCTTCTGTCATTACGGGCTTTTTATCCGGAAAAGCTACATCATGAATGAAACAAATCTAGAAGCTATAAAAAGCTAAGCATTTCATGGGAAATGAACATAACTCCAACGTCAAAATGTTCATTTGCTGGCCTTAAAAGCTTTTAAGTTTTAAGGCATAAATTTTTATTGTTTTTGTACCATATATTGTAGAAGAATTCTGATAGTATAATATCGAGCTTGGGCTCACTTAATTCTCTTTTTGGTTGCACGTGTAAAAACATCCGAGTGGTTCTTTTTCTTTTGGCACCTTTGAATTGGGATTATCACATTTCACTCAAACATACGTGTCTTGTATTAGTAAGCACATTTTTCACTGAAAAAAAAGAATACATGTGATATTACTTGAATTGACTTCTATGTTGCAGATGGATCAATTCAGTTGATGCCAATGACATGCTTGAGAACCAGCACATGATTGTTCCTAGAATCCCAGCAGGCGTTTCAGGAACTGCATTAGCGGCTACACTTCTGCGTGATGGTTGGAGCGTGAGTTATTAGCTTTATTATATTCGTTGTTTAGATTTGTTTAATTAATTAACTTGGTTAGAACATTCTTTTACTATTTCTTATGTTCTTTTTACTTATCTTCATTGTAATAGCTTGCTAAAATGTACGCCAAGTACCAAGAAGCTGTTGATGCCCTGAGGCATGAGCAGTTGGGTAGGAAGGAGTCTGAGGCTGTGCTGCAACGAGTATGGTCTCAATAATGCATTCTTTTTATGCATCTTATTTGAACGCACATAGACACACACATGTGATGGTGAACATATGAACTGTATTGTGTGTGATAATTTCTGAATTGCTGTAGGGGATAGAGAACTGTATTGTGTATGATAATTCTTTGGTGAGATGTAGTAGTTGTTGATTTGTTAAGTTTGCAAATTTTGACTATTCCCTTGTCTTTGCAGGTTCTTTATGAACTAGAGGAGAAAGCTGAACTGATTTTGGATGAAAGGGGTTTGTGCTTTTGTTTAATTATTCTTGTTGAAGTTGAACTGCTGATATTTGTAATCCTTATCCAATGAATCAGTAGAAGTGTCAGAGAAACCAGCATTTCATGCACATACAGTGCATTTGTAATGAGTACGAGCTATAGATTAACATAACTCATGTATTGAAGTAGTAGAGGGGAGAGTATTGGAGATGGGATATGAGAAGCATGAAAGGTGATGGAACACATGTAGTTGCTTGTCTAAAAACGAGAATTATCTCTTTTTATTTTATTTTCTTTGGTAACTTGGGGGATCCAAGCCTCTTTGATAACCTGATAGATCTTTGAGGGTGTATGTAAATCCTCCTATCCGAACACACTGTTGCAAACCTAAGGAGTTGGTCCCAAAGGGAATCGAACCTATGACCCTCCACTTATTGGGTGAGGCCTGAGCCACTTAAGCCACCCCTTGGGGTTAAGAGAATTATATCTATTAAAAATTAGTCTATTAGGAACTGAACTTTATGGAAAAAAGAAGTTAACTACGAATAAACGTGTCTCCCACAACCTTGGGAGTTCAGTTTAATTGTAAGGCTTGAGTTTGCTCCCTCATGTTCTTGGATTTTAACTCCTTGGGGCCACCTACCTACCAAATAACCATGAGTTCAACTCATCTGAAAATTGATATGATAAAGAAAGAGCATAGATCTCCTAAGATTCTTCAATAGATTTTTAAGTGGGTTTGTCTATTGGAAGGTGTTTGATGGGGTGGGGGTCAAGTGAGAAAGAGGTAGTAGCTTAAGAAGAAGGATTTTAAGACATTTGATTCACAATTCTTAAAAAGGCTTGGCTTAGAGCATAACTAAAAGCTGGAATTTAAGTTTTCCCTATAAAAGGGGATGTTTCTATTATCCATTTTGCAAATATTTTCTTTTAGATAAACAGCTCGTTTGGGAACGTAGTTGGAATTAAATTTTGTGGTTCTAACCAACTTTTGGTTCAAATTTTGTAAGAGAAAATACCGTAGCAATTTTGGTTAAAACCACAAAATGTAGTTCTAACGAGGTTAAAAATGTAAAAAAATGTGCATACATGAGTCTCAGATTTAGTAGGTGGTTGTATTTCTCTTCCTCTCCGATCTCGTGATCGCTATCTGATTTTGGCTATTAGTGGGTTTATTTATTTATTATTTTTTATTTTTTCCCATCCTTTGTAACTAGGGAATTCTTTATCCTGTTAGGTGGTTAATGGGATTTCTGATGTTTTCATTCAGTTTGGACATGAATTTTGACCAGATTTATTTCTACAAACTGAAGCTATCTTTAAAAATTTATGCAGCGGAACATGAGAGAATGGTTGAGGCATACTCTATGATCAACCAAAAACTGCAAACCTCAATCTCTGAGCAGGAAAACTTGGAGAAAACAATCCAGGAGTTGAAGGTTATACACGCTTGTCGAACTTTGATCCTAATTGCTATCATCAATATTTTTTTTAGTGTTATTATTATTATTGTTGTTGTTTCTTGCGGTTGTTATCATTCTTATTTATTTTTTTTTGATCTTGCTGCCATTATAATTTATATGCTTGCATGCTTTTACTTTTGTAGGCTGATTTAAGGAGGCATGAACGGGACTACAGTCTTGCCCAGAAGGAGATCGTTGACCTCCAGAAACAGGTAAAAGTAGATACATGTAATTGTTGTGATTTTTAATTTTAATATATTATTTAAAACAGAGAATTTTTTTGATAAGAAAACTTCTTTTTATTCATGATTAAATCATATAGAAAGTAAAGAAGATAAGGCATCCTTATAAAACAACAGGAGAACAAGAGAAAAGGAAAAAGGGACTTAAATGGATTAGGTATAATCAATAAAACAAGAGAAAAGGAAAAAACGACTAAAGTGGACAAGGTATACTCAATAAAAGAACAGAAAAAAAAAAAAAAGGAGTAGGGACTAAGACTAGGGAAAAGGAGACATGACCGCCAAACACCCAGCATATCCTTCCAATTAAGAACAATCAAAGAAAAAGGAAACTCTCTGCTTACACATTTCTTTCTGTTCATTGACTTTGTGAACATTTTTTTCTGGGTGCTACTGCTGTAGGTGACAGTTCTTATAAAGGAATGCCGGGATATACAGATTCGTTGTGGATCTTCTACGAAAGATCTTGTGAATGACACTTCTTCTATTGTTCCTTTTGAGACGACTACAGATTCAGATGCTGAAAAAGTCATCTCTGAACGTCTGGTAAGCTTGTTTATCTTTCTTCCTGAACGTGATTTTCTGAAATTCAGATTCTTTGCTCCATTGGTTGTTTGAATTTGAGATTCTATTGTTCATATATTTTTACATGTTTGTATGTGTAAGTGAAATTATCAATACTCCTTTTGGATAATTGGATGCAACAGTTGACTTTCAAGGACATAAATGGACTGGTAGGGCAAAATGCCCAGCTTAGGAGTCTTGTTCGCAATCTCTCTGACCAGATTGAAAATAAGGAGTTTGAATTCAAGGTTTGTTGTGATATTTTTGTTTTTTCTGCAAAGAGTTCATCTGTTTGGATAATTCTCACACGTAGATGAATAACTTGTTGATAAGTGTCCTTTCTATTATGGAAATTAAGGAAAAACTAGAAATAGAGCTCAAGAAACATACAGATGAAGCTGCATCAAGAGTTACGGCAGTGTTACAGAGAGCTGAAGAACAAGGACACATGATTGAATCCCTTCACACATCTGTGAGAGTTTCTTTTTGGTCTAATTTGGTTTTCTTACATGCTAGCATGTGCTTGATTAATTTGTTTTTACAAGTTGCTATGGTTAGTGAAGTTTTCATTCATATTCCCCTTAAACACAGGTTGCCATGTACAAAAGATTATATGAAGAGGAACACAAACTCCATTCCACTCCCCTTTCTGTAGAGGCTCCTCCAGGTTTCCATCCATCTACTTTCATTCATCAACTCTCTCTTAAATTTCAGCTAAGGATTGCTGTATGGGCGTAAGCTAGTGGGAAGGATATTCAATCTCCTTTACAGTAGATAACAGGTTGAAAGATGATGGTTACGAATAAAACATTTGGGTAGGTTGGAAGCAAACAGTTTAATAGGGATTTTAATTTTATTTCATTTTGTTTTTTATCAAATGGGAAGGAGTATAAAAGCTAAAAAGACATCGCTAGCTTATGGTGTCTCAAGTTCTGAAGCAAGTGCCGCACTTTCCATTTGCATATTTTTGGGTTCTTGCTATATGCATGCTGAAAACTTTCAAATTACAAGTATAGACGTTAGAAATGCTTAATGAGAACGCTAGCTTGATAGTTGATTCTTCTATTGTTAGTTGATTATGTTGGAATATTAGGTTTCAAAAGTCAAAGAGATAGCTGTCACCATAGTATATTTGGGAAATAGATCAGTTTTTATTTACATTTATGTTTTGCTGATTTAGAGGATGTTTGTTTTTTTTTTTATTTTTTGTTTTTTTTTTCTTGTTTTGTCTATTGTTTCCTTCTTTGGAATCATTTTCCTTATTTTTTGATTGATTATTGTAATCGATATAAGGGCTTTCTGCCATTATCAATAAAATAATTCGAGCTTTTCATTTGTATAGCTTGATTTCATGGCATTAGAACCCCCATTGGGACTCTTTTTACCTATTTTTTTCCTTTGACTTGCATTCCCATTCCTCACAGCAGTCATTTTTTCGGCTGGTGTTTGCACTCGCATCACCGGCGACCTCTGTTGTTCTTTGACCGGCGTTCTTGCTCTCCTCAACGGCAGTGCATCACTGGCGACCTCTGTTTTTCTCCGACCGGTGTTCTCGCTCTCCTCACCGGCGGCTTCTGATTTCTTCAACCATGGCAAATCCTTCTACTCAAGATTCTTCGTCTTCTACCACTACCGCATTTCAAATATAAGTTCTGGTAGCCCTACCTTACAAAATGCGGAGCATCTCTCCCTCCAAATTACCCAACATAAATTAAATGGGTCTAATTACCGTGAATGGGCTCAATCTTTGAGTTGGGTACTGAAAGAAAAAGGTAAATTTGGCTTTATCAATGGAACTAATTCTTCTCCGCTTGATTCATCAACGTTTCCAACGTGGAAGGCAGAGAACTCTATCATGATGGCTTGGTTGGTGAACTCAATGGAGAACCATATTGGAAGGACATTTCTATTTTGCAAAAATGCAAAGGAAATTTGGGATTTAGTGAAGGAGACCTACTCGGATCTTGAAAACACGGCTCAATGTTTTCAAATTCGTTCAAAAATCCGTGATACAAAGCAGGGGAACAAAAGTGTGACCGAGTACTTCAACTACATCATGGAACTTTGGCAGGAAATGGACTCCTATTATGACAACAACTAGCATTGCAAGCAAGATGCCGCTAAATATGCCGCTGATGTTGAAAAAGACGATATTTGATTTTATGCTTGGTCTCAACTTTGAGCTAGACTAAGTGAGGGGTCGTTTGTTGTGCACAAAGCCAGTTCCCTCAATTTGTGAAGTTTTTTCTGAGGTTCGGCATGAGGAGACTCGGAAGATTGTGATGATGAACCCTACTAAATCAACCACTGCCCAGGATATGCAGAATTCAGCCCCAGTGTCAAAGGCAGCAAAAGAATCACAAGGTGGACAACGTGGGAGATTATGGTGCGGTCACTACAATAAGCCAAACCATACCCGCGACGAGTGCTGGGATCTACACGGAAAGCCTCCTGATTGGAAGCCCAAAAATCGGCATAAGAAGGCAGCAAACACAGTTTTATCTTCAGCAGAAATGGACAAGGAGAAGAGTTTCTTTTCTATTGAACAGATGGAGCTTTTAAAACAGTTCATCATTGGTCAAATCCAATAGACAGTGCCACCAGAAAAAACAGCAACTGCTAGTGCTTCCTTTGCTGTAAGAGGTAACACAAGAACTGCTTTATTGATTAAAAAAGGAACCTGAGTTGTCTTGGATTATTGACACAAGAGCTACTGATCATATGACTGGGTCTAGATCATCATTTTCTACAATTAAAACCGGGGTAATACCAGTGTTTCAGTTGCTGATGGTACTACCTCATATGCTGAGGGTCAAGGAGATGTGAATCTCCCCGAAGTTACTCTCAACTCAGTCCTTTATGTTCCGAATTTCCAGTATAATTTAATATCTGTGAGCTGGTTGACGAGATTTAAATTGTTCAGTGATGTTTTTTCCTACCTACTGTGAATTGCGGGACCTAAATTCGGGGAGGATGATTGGCAAGGCTAAGGAATTCAATGGACTATATTATTTACATGGTACTCAATTGGCCTCAGGCTCAAATTCTCCGATTGTTAGTTCTATGTCCGTTGTGTCTTAAGTTAGATGTGTTGTTATGGCATAAGCGTCTTGGTCATCCTAGTTTTATGTATTTAAAAAGGTTGTTACCCCATCTATTTGTGAATAAAGATGTTCTTTCATTTCAATGTGAAGATTGTATTCGTGCCAAACTAACTAGAGCTATGTTTCAACAAAATTCTTATAAACCATTTAGTCCTTTCTATATCATTCATAGTGACATTTGGGGACCATCCTGTGTGTCTAATTTATTTGGGGCAAAATGGTTTATTACATTTATAGATGATCATTCACGGTTCAGTTGAGTGTACTTGATAAAAGAAAAATCTGAAGCATTTGATGTCTTTCAAACCTTCCACAAATTTATCACAAATATTTTTTAGACAAATATACACATTCTTCGCACAGACAATGGAAAAGAGTATTTTCAAGTGATTTCACAAAATATTTAAATGATAAAGGAATTCTTCACGAAAGTTCTTGTGCCTACACACCTCAACAAAATGGGGTGGCGGAATGAAAAAACCGTCACCTTCTTGAGGTAACCCGATCAATGATGTTTGTGAGTCATGTTCCTAATATGTTTTAGGGAGACGTAGTTCGTACTGCGGCTTATCTCATCAATCGACTACCTTCAAAAATACTTGATTACCATACCCCGGTGAGTACACTAAAAAGCCTATCCAAGTGTCCGTTTATTCAGTTCTATCATTCCTCAAGTTTTTGGTTCCACAGTGTTTGTGTATAACCATGGTCCAAGTCGTGGTAAACTTGACTCAAAAGCTTTTAAGTGTATTTTCCTTGGGTATTCTCCTACACAAAAGGGTTACAAATGTTATTGTCCTTCCATAAAAAAACTGTCCTATGATGCATCTTTCATTGAGAGTCAACCATTCTATCCAGATATATCTCTTCAGGGGGAGAACAGTCATGAAGAGATCCATTGGGACCCTTTCATTTCTCTTCCAATTCTAACCCCTCTTCCTTCATCGACATCCAATTTTCTTCCTTTGTCGACGTCTGATTCTCTACCTTCGTCGTCATTCGATTCTTCTGACCCATCATCTCCAATTATCACTCCGACTATTGATGATTTCGTGCCACAAAAACAAGATCCAATCCCAAGTCGTATTGAGCAACTGAGAGAGATCCAAGTTTATAGTAGACGAAAAAGAATTCCTCAGCCAAGCCTTGAGTCCAATCCGAATGATGGTCAGTTACAGAAGGAGTTTGAAGAGGTGGTTGATGATCTTGATGTACCCATTGCTCAGAGGAAAGGAGTAAGGTCTTGTACAAAGCATTCTATTCATAATTTTCTAACTAATAGAAGATTGTCTTCCAAATGTCAGGCTTTTACAGCTTGTGTGGATAGCGTTGAAATCCCAAAAAATGTAGATGTTGCATTACAGGATCCAACATGGAGAACAGCAGTGATGGAAGAGATGAATGCTCTTGTGAAGAATGGAACGTGGGAAGTGGTTTCATTACCAGAAGGAAAGCGACCAGTTGGATGTAAATGGGTGTTTACTGTTAAGCATCATGCAGTTGGCACCATTGAGCGCTATAAGGCCAAGTTGGTTGCACAGGGGTATACCCAGACATTAGGGATTGACTATGAAGAAACGTTTGCACCAGTTGCTAAACTGAATTCCATTAGTCTTGCTTTCTCTCGCAGCAAATCTAGATTGGGAACTACATCAGATGAATGTTAAAAATGCTTTTCTCAATGGGGAGTTGGATGAGGAGATATATATGAAGATGCCCCCTGGGTTTGAAGAAAATTCAGAAGGAAAAGTCTGTAAGTTAAAAAAATCACTTTATGGACTTTAACAGTCTCCTAGGGCTTGGTTTAAGAAATTTACTCTCACAATGAAGAGTTTTGGCTACACCCAAGGTCAGTTAGATCATACTTTGTTTATTAAACATTCTCCCATAGGCAAAAAGACTATTTTAATTGTTTATGTGGATGATATCATTATAACTGGAGATGATACTAAGGAAACGGAGAGTTTGAAAAAGAAGTTGAGTTTTGAGTTTGAAATCATGGATCTTGGTGGTCTCAAATATTTCTTAGGAATGGAAATTGCCAGAAGCACTAAAGGCATTTTCATTTCCCAGAGAAAATACACTTTGGATCTATTACAGGAAACAGGAAAACTTGGGAGCGAGCCAGCCACTACTCCTCTCGAAGGTAATTGGAAAGACCATTGTGAAAAAAAGGAAAAACTGGTGGATAGAGAGAGTTACTAGAGACTTGTTGGAAAGCTTATCTATCTATCCTTGACCCGACCTGATGTAGCATTTGCAGTTAGTGCTGTGAGTCAATATATGCATGCTCCAACCCAGCAACACTTAAGACACAGTTAATCATATACTGAAGAATTTGAAGGGTTGTTCGGGAAAAGGTCTTTTGTTCAAAAAGATTGAGAACAGGAATATAGAGGCTTTTGCAGATGCAGACTGGGTTGGTTCACGCAAAGACAGATGATCCACATTAGGGTATTGTACTAAGGTTTGGGAAAATCTCGTGACTTGGAAAAGCAAGAAGCAAGCTGTAATGGCTCGTAGTAGTGCTGAAGCTGAATTTAGAGCTATTGCTCTTGGAATGTGTGAACTTCTATGGTTGCAAAGGTTACTCGTAGACTTGAAGATTCATGAAACAACTCCAATGAAATTATACAATGATAGTAAATCAGCCATAAGTATTGCACATAATCCTATCATCACGACAGAACCAAGCATGTGGAAATTGATAGGCATTTTATCAAAGAAAAAATTGAAGATGGTGTGATTGATTTGTCCTATGTCCCCACTACTCAACAAGAAGCTGATGTTCTCACAAAAGCAATGCCAAAGTTACGATTCGAAACCTTGGTGAACAAGCTGGGAATGATAGATATCTATTCACCAACTTGAGGGGGAGTGTTGGAATATTAGGTTTCAAAAGTCAAAGAGATTGCTGTCACCATAGTATATTTGGGAAATAGATAAGTTTTTATTTACATTTATGTTTTGCTGATTTAGAGGATGTTTGGTTTTTTTTCTTTATTTTCTTTTCTTGTTTTGTCTATTGTTTCCTTCTTTGGAATCATTTTCCTTATTTTTTGATTGATTATTGTAATCGATATAAGGGCTTTCTGCCATTATCAATAAAATAATTCAAGCTTTTCATTTGTGTAGTTTGATTTCAGATTCTACTTTTTATGTTTCTCGTGGGGGGGGCGGGGGTGTGGCGGGGATAAATAGTAATATGTTTTCCTTTTGCTGAATTGTTCTTTTAACTTGTTTGTTATCTGAGGACCATTATGAACTTGCACTAGCTTTGTCTATTTGGCTGTATATCGATCTTTCTCTTTGTTTTCGTTAAATTTCACGTTTGTGTGAGAAGATAAAAATTTTTAAAGGGATTATATATGTGAATGGTCTTGGTCTCAAGTGAACGATTCCTTGAGAAATTATAGCTATATGGGATTGCTTTCCCACGTTCAATGTTAAATATATAGCTGTCCTGTCACCTTGAGTCCGTATCGAGGCAATTTTACTAATGCTGAAAAACAAATACAGCACTAGCTGGAGACTGGAGTACTGCAGAAAAATGAGAAAAGAAAACTAACTAAACGAATCAAAAAGAACCAGAATCATGAACAATCTTTCCAGCTCATGACTCATCGACTAAATTTTTTAGGGCTCAAATAATATTGTTTGTCAGATTTTAAACTGCATGACCAAATGATCATTATGTTGATGACTATGTAATCTGACGGGAATGGAATATATCTGTCCATAACTTAAAATGGTGAGTTTGAATTGTTCATAAATTGCTATCTTTTATGAATATTGACGACGGTTTTTTGCGGCAGAAGATGGAAGAACCAACCTCAAGCTGCTTCTTGAAGGTTCTCAGGTATGGTAGAGATTTAATTAAGAAATAAAAATGTTTTATGTCGTTACTTTTTTGCACTTTAAATAACTTCTCCCATACACAACACAATAAAATAGGAAGCTACTAAAAGGGCCCAAGAGAAGGCTGCAGAGCGAGTGAGATGTCTTGAAGAAGAGCTGGAGAAATCACGGTAAATGTTACATTTGAATCCCTTCTCGCTTTGGTTTACGGCACTTAATATTTTAGTTTTTTCTTTGCATCTCTAAGTTCCTATAATTTTTTGTTCTATTAAAGTTTTTATTAATCTTTTTTTTACCCTTGATTTTTTTTTCTCAGCTCCTGTTATTATTTCATCTCTTTTTGTGTCCCCTTTTTGTTTTGTTTAATACAATTCTATATAATCTGCACTTAGGCCCCGTTTGGTTCATGGGTTTGAATTGTGTTGATTTGAATTGAAAAATTTGAGGCATGTGATTAAAGTTACTATTGTCTCAATTGGATATGAAACGAAGAAGTTGTGATATTTTATCTAAGATAAATAGGATGGAGTAGATTGATGATTTTTTGGAAGATGTATTGTTTCTTGGGTTCCTTTTTTTTTTTCCTCCTTTTGTTGTCCTGTCTAGGTTGGATATTTCATCTCTCTTAAACTTTGTAATTATTTTTATCCAGAATTGATGAAAGCGTTTCTAATGTTTCTTACCAAAATATTTTTTTTAATAAAGTAGAAGAGAGAGAAGAGATTCTTTTGAGCTGAAAGGGTTTGAATGGTTTGCATTAAGAGGGGGGGGGGGGGGGGGGTGTCGGGGTGGGGTTGCAGCTTGAATTTGGATTTTAAGGATTATAATTGAGTTTTTGATCCAAATCATGATCCAAATGTTTGTTCCCAGACACCATTTTGAATTCAGTTCCTTATCCGGATTGAATTTTTTGATTCGAACACGCTAACCAAATGACACCTTAATGTTCTATAGCTTCACTTATGTTTGAGCTGCTTCCTATTAGTTTGTTTATGAGAATTTAGAAAAAACGAGGGTGAATGAATTTTGGATTTTCTTCATTTTCCTGAGACCGATTTTACTGGATACTTGTGTGATAGATCTAGATGCTTTTTTTGTTTTTGCAGTTTGTTGTTGTGATTCATCGAAACCTTCAGTCTTCTGAAACTTGTTATATTATCTAACCATTTCTTTTAGTCATATGTTCTCATAGACCAAGTTAATTTTGTTGAGTTTTTAATTCTATGTATTCTTAATATATGTTTAATCCTTTTTGGTTCTTTCAGCAGAAAAAAGAAAAGAGAACTACTTATATTTGGGCAACATATTGTAGCAATAATCAAGTACCTTGACGTTTGATTGATCTCTCTTGCCTAATTCTTGTTGTATCTTATCTTTTATATATACATTTTTTGATAGAGAACACTGAACTTTATTCATAAAAAGATAATGTGCAAAATTAAAGATGGACGAGGAATCCATCCATGAAAGAAAGACAAGCACCCAAAAGAGAAATATGAACTGTACTGTAAAACAAAGACAGGAAAGAAACCAAAAACCAATCGCTGCACCTAAATTAAAATATCTTCCCAATTTAAGATGATCAACGAAAGTGGGAAGTCCTGAAAGATGAATCTGGTGCTGTCCAAAATGAAGCCAAAACTTAGCCTTCTCAAAAGATCTTCTTTTTTCAATATCTTTTCCTCAAAGAGTCTCTGATTTCTTTCTAGCCTGAGAACCCATTATTTTAATTAAACACCACTATTTTTCTCCTTTTAACTTTTTTTTAAAGGAAAAATCCATTGATAAAGTAATCGAATACAAGAAATAGAGGATAAGCTATCCCCAAATCAAAGAAGACCAAAAAAAGAGAAATAAAGAAAACATACGTATTCAATATATTTAGCTGTTCTCTCTTTCTCTTTCGAACTTTGATCTACTTCATGGCAATGGTTTGTAAGTCCAATATGTTATGATTATGGTTAGGATTGAGATCACATCTCTAAGGTCAGAGCGTGACAAGTTGGCTTTGGAATCAAATTTTGCTAGAGAGAGACTTGACAGTTTTATGAAAGAATTTGAGCATCAGGTGACTATAGCTTAAGAACATCAGCCTCTGTGTATACATTTTACAGACAAAAAACGTGGCTATGATCTGTATGTGAACTTCTGTTATTTCTTGTGACTTGTATTTTCTCAGAGAAATGAAACCAATGGTGTTTTAGCGAGGAATGTGGAATTTTCACAGTTAATAGTTGACTACCAAAGGAAGCTGCGTGAAAGTTCTGAATCTTTACATGCTGCTGAGGAGCTTTCTAGGAAGTTGAATATGGAGGTCATGTCAATGTGGTACAAAGCTACTATATATATGAGTATCAATATGTGAGTCTCACATTGTATGCTGTTACCAACAGGTTTCTGTTCTGAAGAACGAAAAGGAAATGCTAGTAAATGCAGAGAAGAGGGCTTTGGAAGAAGTCCGTAGTTTGTCGCAGAGGGTCCATCGCTTGCAGGTGGTATTGTACTGATTCTATGATCCATTTTCACAATTCTTGTTTATGTTCTCATATTATTTTATGCAGGCTAGTTTGGATACTATTCAGAGTACAGAACAAGTTCGTGAGGTATTTAATATTGACGAATTTACTTGGTTATTTTTTAAGGAATTTCTGTTTGTTATTTAGTTGTGACATTTGGTTGTCCCTCCTAACTACAGGAGGCAAGAGCTACAGAGAGGAGAAGGCAAGAAGAGCATACAAAACAAATCCAGGTATTACCATTATTAGTTCTCAAGTTTTTTCGTAATTTTGTTTTTCCAAAAAAGAAATTTTGTATGAGGTTTTAGTTTAGATGACTCAGATTTCTATGATCAAATGATATTTTTAAGTATTTTTCTGTTTAAACCTTGTGAGTTTTCAGACTACTTTAAGGATGTTAATTGTGTCTGCAGAGGGAATGGGCTGAAGCAAGGAAAGAGCTGCAAGAAGAGCGGGACAATGTTAAAGCTCTAACACTTGACCGTGAACAGACCATAAAAAATGCCATGAGACAAGTTGAAGAAATGCGTAAGGACTTAGCTAATGCATGGAGTACTGTTCGGAATGCAGAGACTAGAGCAGCTGTAGCAGAGGTTTTCTTTTTTGCTTTATTTTTATGTACTCTGAGTGGGCTATGAAAACATGTAAGATGCTCCCACATATATTCGAGAGGATTTATTTATTTGGTTGCTCACTCAGGCCAAACTATCGGATTTGGAGAAAGAGATTAAATCTTCGGATGTTCAGGTACTTTTCTGATGCATTGTGAAGTTCTTTTTTCTTGTGTAACGTATCTGTCATGAAGTATTCTTGATTTTTCCTTTTGTACAATTTATTTCGTTTGATTGTGTATTTTTTTTGGCTAGTGCTAAAGCTCTTAGTATTTAATGGTGAAACATCAACGTTGCCTTTGGTGACAATTTATTACTTTTTGAGGAAGATATGTCACTGCTTAAGATCGAAGATGATGTCAACATCTTAATGATGTTGCTATGTAATTCTTGGTTCGTGACATCTTTTTCTTGTAATTTCTTACTTATTCCATCTAACCTTTAGCATACTCTTTTTTTTTTTTTTTTGAAAAAAAAGTTGGTTTTACACATTGCAGATACAAGTGATGCCTGGCTGTTAGTGATTGCAGTTCTGTGTAATTACTGTGCATATTTACTTGCTGTCACAAATTCTGAAATGCTGAATATTGGCTAGCAGTTTCTTAATTTCATACATACATGCATAATTATAAATCTTGTGTCCCAACTGTGTCCCTTTCTGTTCTGGTGTTGTAGGATCTCGAGATAAATGGTGCAGCCGGACCATCTTCCTTTGCAAGCAGTGAGGTCAGTGGGGTTTGTTTATGTATCTTTCTTCTTAGATTGACGCTGACAATTGTTTCCTACGTTTTGTCCTAGTTCTCTATACCAAGAGAAGTGCATCAATATTATTAGGATGATTTTTAAATGGCAACTTCTGTCTATCTTTTTTTAGGATTTTTGCTACAAATATATCTTTTTGTTCTATAGTTACACTCAACATTTACTAATTGCCCTGTTCTTGTGAATAAAAAAATAATTTGATCGTTTCTTGTTTCTTACAAAGACAATATACATGCACACACACAAGTATGTACATACATATGTACGTATGCATGCATGCATGCATGCATATGTATGTATGTATGTATGTGAAGAACAAACTAGAGGAAAGAGACAATTCTCTTGCACTGCACGTTTAACATGCATGCATATGTATGTTTGTATGTATGTGAAGAACAAACTAGAGGAAAGAGACAATTCTCTTGCACTGCACCTTTTTATTAAACTTTAAAAACTTAAAATACGAAGACTAGCCTCTGTCTTTTATTTTGCGTCCTCGGCAGATCGGAAGAAATCACATCTAACTAACCTAGATATCAGGAATCTAGGATCGGTTACACCTGCTTATTTTCTAAACACCTAACTGACATATAAAAATAAAAGTAAAAAGACTAAATTAGACATGCTAACACTCCTTCTCAAGTTGGTACATGCTAACACTCCCTCTCAAGTTGGGCTGTACAAATTGAACATGCCTATCTTGTCTACGAATTTTTCAACTAATGGTCTCGAAACTCCTTTGGTAAGCACGTCAGCCACCTGTTCTGAAGTAGGTATATAAAACATGCAGATTGTCCCATCCTCAATTTTCTCCTTAATGAAATGTCTATCCACCTCCACATGTTTGGTCCTACCATGTTGAACCGGGTTGTGTGAGATATTGATCGTTGCCTTCTTGTCACAATATACCTTCAAAGGAATCTTCACCAACACCTTTAGTTCTTCCAGCAAGATTTTCAGCCAAAGAACCTCACATATCCCATGTGCCACTAATCTTAGTTCAGCTTTAGTACTACTTCGAGCAACCACTGGTTGCTTCTTACTTCTCCATGTTACCAAGTTCCCCCAGACAAATGTACTATATCCCGAAGTTGACCTTCTATCCTCCACAGCTCTTGCCCAATCAACATCTGTATATACTTCTACACCTCTTTCCTCAGATTTGCCAGAGAACAAACCTCGACCAGGCGTACCTTTTAGATATCTCAAAATTCTATAGACCGCCTCCATGTGTGCTTCTGTCGGGTATTGCATGAATTGACTTACTCTGCTTACGGCAAAGGCAATGTCGGGCCTTGTATGTGAAAGATAAATTAGTCTTCCCACTAAGCGTTGATATCTTCCTCGATCCACCAGACTATCTGTTTCTTTAATATCAAGTTTTACATTTGCTTCCAGCAGGGTTTCCATTGGTTTACAACCCAACATTCCAGTTTCATTCAAGAGGTCCAAAACATACTTACATTGTGACACAGAGATTCCAGACTTGTTTCTTGCTATTTCCATGCCCAAAAAATACCTCAAGTTCCCAAGGTTCTTCATCTTGAATTCGGCTGCAAGTTTTTCCTTAAAGTTTCCCATCTCCACCGTGTCATTCCCTGTTAGTATTATGTCGTCAACAAAAACAATGAGTATGGTAATCTTACCATCTCAATGTTTGTAGAACAAGGTATGATCCGCTTGACCTTGTTTATACTTGTGACTTTGAATTACCTTAGTAAATTAATCAAACCAGGCTCTTGAAGACTTCTTCAAGCCATACAAGGATTTCTTCAGTCGGCAAACCATCCCACTTTCTCCTTTCTTATCGAATCCCAGGGGCAACTCCATATAGACCTCTTCTTCCAAATCTCCATTCAAGAAGGCATTCTTTATGTCCACCTGTTGCAATGGCCAGTCTAAGTTTGCAGCAAGAGACAGTGACACTCGTACTGTATCCAACTTTGCCACTGGTGCAAAGGTTTCTTGATAGTCGACTTCATACGTCTGAGTGTAGCCTTTTGCAACTAATCGTGCCTTATACCTCTCAATTGATCCGTCCGCCCTATACTTGATGGAGAAGACCCATTTGCAGCCTACAGGAACCTTCTATTCTGGTTTCTTCACAATCTCCCACGTTCCATTTTTTTCAAGGGCTTCCATCTCTTCCTTGATAGCTTTTCTCCATTTAGGATTCTCCCATGCCTCCTGTACATTTTTGGAATTTCTTCACTCGCAAGGCTAGACACAAGTGTCTGAACAGGTCTTGATAGATGATAATAGGAAACAAAATTTGACAACGGATGCTTTGTACAGGACCGAACTCCCTTTTTGATTGCAATTGGATCTGTAAATTCTAGATTAGGTTTATTATAGATACTTGGATTAGGTTTATGAGGAATATCCGGTTCTGGTGGTTGTTGTGGATCTTCAAATACTGGATCATCACTTTGGTGAGAGATATTCGGTTCTGTTTCCAAGTCAGATTTTGGATTGGATTCTTGGCTGTATTTATGAGAGATATCAGGTCCTTTTTTATTTGTTGAACGTTGCCTCTGTGAGTAGGTAATGTCAAATTGCTGTAATCTATCTCCCCTTGTCGTTTGATTATCCTAAAAACTAGGCTGAGAATTCGAGTGAGATTTGGTTGGGATGACATTAGTTTTTGAATTATCCGAATCAGGAGGTGTAGGGAATGACGTGGCAGGAAGTGTAGGATTTGCGGGCTCTTCCAAGGGTGGATTGATAGAATCGAGTTGTGGAGAGATAAGATTCATAGAATCAGGGGGAAGATTTCCCGAATCTTTGAGACAAACGGATGGGAGAGAATCAGGGGAAAAATTCCAAAAATATTCCCGAAGACGCATTATTTTTTGTCTCCTAGACACAAAGATTTACTACAGTCTGTTGAACATGCCCATTCACAGACGCATTATCCTCGAAATAATACAGTCCTTCAATCTCTTTAGCATTGCCAATTCTCTTCCCCGAGATTTGATCCTAGAAAACACACATAGAGGGAAAGAAATTAACCACACAATGCAAATCTTTAGTAATTTTGCTAATTGACAACAGATTACCGGAGAGGCCAGGCACGTGGAGAACATTTTTAAGAGTAAATTTAGAGTCTAGATTAACAGTTCCCATTCCTGCAACAACAGAAAATGACCCATCAGCAACCCTGACTTTATGATTACCGGGACTAGGAACATAGGAAGTAAATTTCTTCTCACAACCAATCATATGGTCCGTCGCTCCTGAGTCTATGAACCAAGGCTAACCTTTGTCTGTTAGGCCATCAAATGCGGTCAGATTGGTACCTTTTTGTGCCATAAGTGAAGTGGAGGAGGACTGAGAGATAGATAACATTTGTCTGAGTTGTTCTAGCTGTTCTTTTGAAAACAGTCCTACGGTTTCTAGTTGTTTTCCTGAATTAGCCTCAACAACAACTTGGAGTCCTTTCCTTTCACGATTACGAGATTGGTTGCGAGTCCAATTCGCTGGCTTGCCATGCATTTTCCAGCACGTCCCCTTGGTATGGGAGGGCTTATGACAGTGCTCTCACCACTTCTTATATCCTTTTGAGTCATTGCCCTTATTTCCATCACGTTCACTGCGCGGTTCCACACCTCTAGCCATCAGTCCTGAGGTTTCCAATATGGGAATGTTGGACCCATCGAGCATTATGCGACAACGACTCTCTCTTCTTACCTCAGCAAAGATCTCTATTTGTGGTAATGGTTTGATCTCTAGTAGGCGCCCACAGACGTCATCCAACTCTTTTTTCAGGCCGGCCAAGAAGTAATGAATCTTGTCGCATTCCACCATTCTCCTGTAAATAATTGCATCTTCAGGATTCTTCCAAGATGGAGGAGTAAAAAGGTCCAATTCCTGCCAAAGTTTAGTATGGTCGTTGTAGTATTGAGTGACGTCGTTTTGTTTGTCTTAGGTTTATCGCCTTATTTCTGAGTTCAAACATTTGAGAAGAATTTTCCAAGTCCGAGTAGGCAAGTGTCATACCATCCCAAATCCATTTTGCAGTAGGAAAGAGTATGTAGGTGTTTGCTATATGGTCCTCTATAGAGTGAATCAACCATACTATCACCATTGAGTTTTGAGCCTCCCAATTCAGATAAGAAGGATCATCATGGCTTGGTTGTTGGATTAAGCCATCCAAATATCCTAATTTACCTTTCCCTTGAACCACCATTAAAATAGAACGGGACCATTTTAAGAAGTTTGTCCCATTTAACTTATGACTGGTGATTTGGAGAGAAGTATGATTTGAGTTTTCCGAAATTGCAGTGGGAACAATTGTGGAGGCTGGTTGCGAAGTGCTAGAGGTCACTTTGGAACCTCAACTCCTCTTGCTCCTGCCATAGCCATTTTAATCATTGTCTCTCTCAACTCTAAATTCGCTCTGACACCATGAAGAACAAACTAGAGGAAAGAGAATTCTCTGGCACTACACCTTTTTATTAAACTTGGAAAACTTAAAATACAAAGATTAGCCTTTGCCTTTTATTTTGCTTTCTCAGCAGATATGAAGAAATCATGTCTAACTAACCTAGATATCAAGAATCTAGGATTGATTACACCTGCTTATTTTCTAAACACCTAATTGACAAATAAAAATAAAAGTAAAAAGACTAAATTAGACATGCTAACAGCATGTATTTCGCTTCTTATGGTTGAATCATATGAAATTTGTTACTTTATCTGGCATGGAATATTGAATTACAACTTATGCAATTACTTTGAGATTTACCTTATCAAGAATTGATAATGAAATGGAATATATAGAAAGACAACTTCTCGGTCTTGACTAGTTTGAAACTTGTCAAATGTACTTAACCCTAAACCCTAGTTAGAAAAGTGTTCTGTACAAGCTTGTTGGACTTGTGTTCTGTTTCTTTCTGTGCAAACTAACCCCAAAAAGAAGGAAAAACCTTGCATTTCTTTTAGGGAGTGTTTGGTATGCAGTAATCATGAGGTGGGAATGGAAATCTTACATATTCACATGTTTAGTATGCAGTAATCTGAGTTTTAGATTCTTGAGAAACTTATTCCCATGGGATTCAGATTACCTTATTTTGTGGTAATCTAAAGCCTATCTAACAGATGATATTTATACTCCTAGGAATCTCAAAACTATAAAAATCTTACCCTTTTTTTTTATGATGATGATAATTATATTATTATTAAATTATTATTATTATAATATTTTTATTATTTAATATTTTTATGCAATATAAATATAAAAATTATATCAATATAAAATAATAATTTGATAATAATGTTAATAATAACATTTACAATATTAATAATATATAATATATTATATATGCAATATCTAAATATAATATATATTATTATTAATTAATATTAGAATATAATATATAAAAGTACTTTAATAATAAAATAAATAATTGCGTATTATTATTATAAATTAATATTAATATATGATATAGATATAAATATTATATCAATATAAAATTATAATTTAATAATAAGAATAATAATAACATTAATGAACGAATTGTTATGATATATTTTTAAAGGAGAAACTGTACAGCCTATATATAGAATACAAGAATAGTCTACCTAGGAGCCATTTATGGTAACAAATTATATAACACTAATTACACAAATTAAGGCCTTTAACAAATTATATAGCACTAATTACACAAATTAAGGCCTAATTACAAAATTTTTTTAGCTTGCATTGACTTGAGAAATTGGTGAACAAATCATGCAGGAAATTAGGGAACAAATCATGTAGATTTGTCAACTTTCCAGCTTACATTGACTCGGGAAATTAGGGAACAAATTCCCTTAAAATCCGAGTTTACAAATCATGCAGATTTGTCAACACCCCTCAAGCTGGTGAGTGGATGTTTTCCATTCCTAACTTGCTGGTGATGCTTTGAAATGCGGTGATAGATAGACCCTTGGTCAGGATGTCTGCCAGTTGCCTGTTTGTAAGAACATAGGGAGTGCAAATTAGACCACTTTCGAGTTTTTCCTTGATGAAATGTCGGTCGATTTCCACATGCTTAGTTCGGTCATGTTGGATTGGATTATGTGCAATGCTGATGACAGACTTGTTGTCACAGTATAGCTTCATTGGTCCTTCCCACTTGATCCCCAAATCACTAAGGACAATTTTTATCCAAAGTAATTCACATGTGCCTTGAGCCATTGCACGGAATTCAGCCTTTGCACTTGATCTGGAGACTACTGTTTGCTTCTTGCTTCTCCAAGTTATCAGATTTCCTCCTAGGAAAGTGCAGTAGCCTGTGGTAGATCTTCTATCAGAGATTGATCCTGCCCAACTTGCATATGTGTATGCTTCTAAGTCAAGTCTGTTATTTCTCTTGAATAGGATTCCTTTTACTGGAGTGGCCTTCAAGTACTGGAGTCTTGTATGCAGCTTCTAGGTGGGTTTCACGTGGAGCATCCATGAACTGACTTAGAACACTCACAGCATAAGCAATATCTGGCCTGGTATGTGACAGATAGATGAGTTTACCAATCAGTCTTTGGCACCTTCCTCTGTCCACTTTTGGACTATCAATGGCTTCTCCCAACTTGCGAGTGTAGTCAATGGGAACTTTAGATGGCTTGCATCCGAGCATGCCAGTTTCTTTGAGTAGATCCAGAATATATTTTTGCTGAGAGATGAAAATCCCAAGCTTCAAGTGAGTGACTTTTATTCTTAGGAAATTCTTAAGCTTTCCAAGGTCGTTTACTTCAAACTCCCTTGAGAGATGAGTCTTCAGCTTCTCAATTTCTCCTGTGTCATTACTTGCCACAATTATGTCATCGACGTACACAATTAGAGCAGTGACTTTCCCAGTTGTTGATCTTTTGACAAAAAGAGTGATCTCCTTGAGATTGTTTATACTTCATTTTCTCCATGGCTTTTGCAAATCTTCCAAACCATGCTCTTGGGGACTGCTTTAAGCCATATAAAGCCTTTTTTAGCCTGCAAACATGGTTAGTTCCAAAGCTTTAGTTGAATCCAGGTGGGGCCTCCATGTAGGCTTCCTCCTCCAAGTCCCCATGTAGAAAAGCATTCTTTACATCAAATTGCTACAAAGTCCAGTTTAGGTTAGCTGTCAGTGATAGCAAAATTCAAATGGTGTTTATTTTGGCTACAGGGGCAAATGTCTCCATGTAATCTACGCCATATGTTTGAGTGTAACCCTTGGCAACGAGCCTAGCCTTAGATCTCTCAAGAGTCCCATCCGCATTATATTTCACTGTGAATACCCACTTACACCCAATCACTTTCTTCCCTTTAGGCAACTCCACAATTTCCCAAGTATTATTTTTCTCAAGTGCTCTCATTTCCTCAATCATGGCCTTTTTCCACTCCCCATTCCCAAGTGCTTCTTGAACAGTTTTTGGAATCTCAATGGTGTTTAATTTGGTGAGAAAGGTTTTATGGGACGGGGAGAGATGGTCGTATGAAATGAAGTTGGCTATGGGGTGTTCGGTACATTTTCGTGTTCCTTTCCTTAAAGCAATAGGAATATAAAGATCATGAATCTCAGGTAGTGAAGAAGTGTTAAATTCATTACCTGGATTTGATTCAGATGATTGGTTTTGCACGGGTTCAGGATTTGGCCTTCTCCTTGAGTACACTTGCAGTGAAACAGCGGACTATGGACGAATTTCATTGGGCTCACAGGTAGGACTCGACTGATTTGGAAAAAAACCTTGAACAAGACTAGTTTCACAGACAGGACTGGACGGGGTTGTTTCTCCTTGACTAGGTGGACTTGCTGGATGCTCATGATGAAGACTAAATTGGTTAGGTGTTGTAAGAACCGAACTGGATAGATCAAAATTAAGGAAATCAAGGTTGTCGTCAATCCTCATGTCCCCCGGAGGACAACTTGGATCATAAAAACTTTGGTTTTCGGCAAAAGTGACATCTTTAGATACAAAAAATTTCTTTGAAGCTGGGTGATAACATTTATACCCCTTTTGTGTTGATGAATATCCTAGGAAGATGCACTTGAGAGCTCTTGAATCGAGTTTGCTATTTTGGTTTTTTTTTTTGCGAGATATGGACATAGGCTGTGCAACCAAAGGTTTTTAATGGAAGTTGGGTTCTCTTAACTTCTGGAAAGTGAGTGTAGAGAACATCTATAGGTGACTTGTTTTCTAACACTCTACTGGGCAAATGATTAATCAAATATGTGGCTGCTAGAACGACTTCTCCCCAATAGAATTTAGGCACATTTTTTTCGAATAACAAGGCATGAGTGATGTCAAGAAGGTGACGATTTTTTCTCTCTACAATCCCATTTTGCTAGGGGGTATCAACACAAGAGGACTCATGGATTATTCTTTTTTCTTGGAGGAATGGTAACATGACTTGATTAAAATACTCTCGCATTATCAGACCGAATATGTTTAATACAAACACCAAATTGAGTGAGATTCATTTTATGAAACATAGGAAAAATCATACTCACATTAGATTTGTTTTTCATCAAAAACAACCAAGTAGTCCTTGAAAAATCATCTATGAATGAAACAAACCAGCGAGCCCCATTAATGTTTGAAATTCTAGAGGGTCCCCACACATCAGTATGAATTAAAGACAAAGGTAAAGATGTTATTGAATTGCTTAAAGGATATGAAACTCTATGGTGTTTTGCCATTTGACACACCTCACAATTGAAATTTTAACATCAATCTTATGAAATAACAAAGGAAGATAGTTTTTAACAAAGAAAAAGATGGATGACCAATTCTAATATGATGTAGCCAAATTTGAGCCTTTCGAGCAGAGTGGGTTTCTGACACATATGATTGCGGGATGTAACTGATTTCACCATTGCCACCACTAGTGTCCAAGTGGTAAAGCCCTTCCTGTTCTTTAGCACGCCCAATCATCTTCCCCATTTCCTGGTCTTGAATTTCACAATACATGGGATAAAAAATCACTTTACAATTCAGGTCAGAGGTAAGTTTTTGAATTGATAATAAATTTATGGACAATTTGGGAACATGAAGAACGGATTTTAAGGAAAGAGAAGGCATGAGATTTATGGTTCCTTTTCCAGCAATGGTAGCTAAGGTTCCATCGGTGACTTTTATTTTTTGGCTGCCAGAACACGGTGTATAAGATGAAAAAATATTGGAAGAATTAGTCATATGGTCAGTGGCTCCTGTGTCAACTACCCAGATTCCAAGAAAACTATTCTTCGAATTACTCGAGGAATGAGTTAAGGAAAACTTACCTGATTGGGCGACAGAGCATGAACCTACTAGTTTTTCAATTGCAGTAAGGAAGCTTTGGAGTTTTTCAATCTCTTCCTTGTTCAATCCATTCACTTCAGCATTAGTGGCGTCTTCTTCGGTGCAAGCGACATTGGCGACTCGGTTACGCATCAGAGACTGCTGCTGCTGGTTGTTTTGCTGATGCTGGTTGTTTTTCCTCTAAAGTTTCTAGCAAATATCTTTGGTATGGCCTGTTTTCTTGCAATAGTTACAAAACAGATTCACTCTACTGCTGTTTGAAGGTTTGGTCATGTTCTTCGGGGCCCTTGGAGTCTCTGTTTTGGTAGAATTTTCAGTAGTTATTGCTGAGGCCAGTGTATAGCGCTGTTACTTCATTCAGTGGTGTTTCAAGCATGACTCCCCTCCTTCCTTCTTCACTTCGAATGGTGGAAAAAACTTCACTCATGCTCGGTAGAGACTCTTTCCTAAGTATTTGGACACGTACTTGGTCGAATTTGACATTTAGTCCGACTAGAAACTCATAGACTCTTTCTCCTTCAACAAATCTTAGCATCATGGCTGCGTCCTCACTGTACTTTATCTTAATATTTTGATAGTAATTGAGTTCTAACCAAAGGCCTCTCATTTTGTTATAGTAATCAGTGACAGAGAGAGTACCTTGTTTGGTTGAGTGAATCTTTGTTTTGATTTCAAAAATAAGGGCTGCATCACGAACCTTTGAATAAGTTTGTTTCACCGTATCCCATATGTCCTTCGCGGTTGTGAGAAACATGCACATCCCGCTGATTTTGGGCACCATTAATTTCCAAAGCCATGACATGATCGATGAGTCTTCTGTGTCCCAAGCAGCAAATTTTGGATCACTCTCTTCCGGAATTGGACCCGTCAAATGACTTAGTTTCCCCTTACCCTTTAGAAAAGTCCTCACAATTTGTGACTATACAAGATAATTGCGGCTATTGAGCCTAAACGAGGGCTGTAAAATCTGGAATTCACCAGAGGATTGTTGAGAGAACTGGTTTAAAATGGGCTCAGTACTAAGAGTGCTAATGCTAGAAGTTTTAGACATTTTTTTTATAAAAAAAAAAGGCAAGAAGGAAATAGATATAGAAGGGAGTTTTTAGTAGAGAAGGGCAAGAAGAATAAGCCCACAAAAGCTCTGATACCATGAACAAATTTTTATGATATATTTTTAAAGGATAAACTGTACAGCCTATATTTAGAATACAATAATAGTCTACCTAGGAGCTATATATGGTAATAAATTATATAGCACTAATTACACAAATTAAGGCCTTTAACAAATTATATAGCACTAATTACACAAATTAAGGTCTAATTACAAAATTTTTTTAGCTTGCATTGACTTGAGAAATTAGGGAACAAATCATGCAGGAAATTAGGGAACAAATCATACAGATTTGTCAACTTTTCAGCTTGCATTGACTCGGGAAATTAGGGAACAAATTCCCTTAAAATCAGAGTTTACAAATCATGCAAATTTGTCATTATTAATGATAAAAACATAATAATATAACATCAATATGAATAGTATAATATTAATAGTAATATTCATAGTAATATCAATATTAAATTATATAAATACTATTATAATAATTATAAATATAAAATATAGCTAAATATGTTTAATATTTTCTACAACAATATTTTTATTTAATGTTAATATTAATATAAATACTAATATATTATTAAGAATTATATTTTTATTATTATTTATATTCATATCAATATATTATATATCATATACAACATTTTAATATTAATATATTGTTAAATAATAATTCTATGATGATTATAAATTAATATTTTTATATAATATAAAGCAAGTATTATATTGATATAAAATAATAATTATTTAATAATAATGATATTAATAACATTAAATATTCATAGTAATATTAATGTTAAATTATATATAATAATATTTTATTATTTATATTTATATTATTATTATTTAATATTAGTGCTAATATATTATATTGATACATTTAATGTTAATACTATAAATTATTTTGTCAATTATACAAGATTCTTATGTACAACTAAACGCAGTAATGTATTATTCCTTGAAATTTAATAAAAGATTCTTATGTATAACCAAATGTGATAATCTTGGTTCCTGAGAATTATATTCTCTACCATCATTTTCCCAAGAATATGATTCCTACTGATTGTTGCATGCCAAACGCCTCTTTAGATTTTGAATCTCTAGATGTCCTGGTTTTGAGAATTCACTTTTTTTTTTTTGTTTTATTATTATTATTATTATTTGAACTCGGGGGTGGAGGATTCAAACTCTACACCTTTAAGTAGAGTCAGGTATGGATTTACTATTAAGCTATACTTGCAACCTCTTTATGCTACTCTTTAATGCAGTATTGCTTCTTTCTTTTTTCCTTTAAAAAGAAAAAAAAAAAAAAACCTTTGTTACCTTTTGTATGGACTATGGAGTTTTGGTGCCTATTTTCGATTGAGATTTTGATTTTTAAACTGCAATGACAGACTGTCTTGTAAATTTGGAGAATTCATGTCAATTAATGTGCCTGTCTTGTGTTGAACTCAAAGTCTACCATTGGTTTGGTTGAACTTGGTGTAGGTAGTTGCCGATTTGCGGGCAGCAAAGGAGGAGATTGAGAAATTGAGAGAGGAAGCACAGGCTAACAAGGATCACATGCTACAGGTTCTTATTCTTTACACTGTAAAATTCTCAATTTGTTAAAGCCCTTAAAACTAAGGGTTCATTACATAATTGTACTTTGTAGTTTTAATTTTTTCTCAATTTGTCCTTATGTTCTTAGAAACTATAAACGTGTTCTTGAAATTTTAAAAATTTATTTCAATTTTATCTTTATGAATAGAAAAAATTTGACAAAACAATATTAGTACTCTTAAATAGTTATGATAAATATTTTATATATTAAAAACATAAAAAAAATCCTAAAACAAAACATCAAATTTCAAAAAAAAGATCTTAAGTTTTATGACTTTTTAAATTTTAAAATATATTTTGTAAATTTTTTTCTAAGAAGAAACATATATTTTATAAACAAATTAGGTATAGTCAAAGGTATTTTTATCTTATCTCTATGTTTTTTAAGTCAAAAAAGTCTACAAGGGATAAAATTAAAATAAGTTTTCTAAATTCAAAAGATACGTTTGTATTTTCTAAAAATAAGGGGACATTGAGAAATAATAAAAATTAGGAGGTATAGTTATGCTATTAACCCTTAAAACTAATAGGTCCCTCTTATTCGTAATTGCAGTATAAGAGCATAGCTCAAGTGAATGAAGATGCCCTTAAACAGATGGAACGTGCGCATGAAAACTTCAAAGTTGAGGTACCGATGTCATTTGTCCTTTCTTAATTGATTAAACATTTACAATGATGGTTTACTAGAGTTTGTCTTTGTCCTCAAACATTATGGCAGGCCAAAAAGCTAAAGACATCACTAGAAGCTGAACTTATTTCACTTAGAGGGAAGGTCTTGGAACTTGAAAATGAATCTAGTTTGAAGTCCTTAGAAGTGGCGTCTGCAGCTGCAGGGAAGGAAGAGGCTCTTTCTTCTGCTTTAGCAGAAATCAGTAGTCTAAAAGAAGCAAACTCGGCTAAAGCGTGAGTTTCTTCTGATGCATGTTGTTTTCTTAAATTTACAAACCTATCTGGGGTTTCATAATTTATCTTGAACTCCAGGTCTCAAATTGTGACAATGGAGATACAGATTTCTGCTTTGAAAGAAGACTTGGAGAAGGAACATCAGCGATGGTGTTCTGCTCAAGCTAATTACGAAAGACATGTTAGTAGTATTTCTGAGCACTCTTGCTGCTGATTCTTGTGTTGACATAAATGGGTTCACCTAACTTGAGCTGCAACTTAGATGTTCAAGGAGGCCATTAAAATGGAATTGTTTTTCAACTTTGAAAAGCGTCTTTTGCATGGTTTTTGGAGCTTCCTTTTGTTCGGGGGGGGGGGGGGGGCGCGGGGTTCCTTGTCCCCTTTTGTATTCGTTTGTTCTTGTCTAATAAAATCTCTCTGTTTCTTGTAAACATAATTTACTACTATGTTTGATGATATATCTCTCAGGTTATCCTCCTGTCAGAGACAATTCAAGAATTGAATAAAACTTCACAGGGTTTGGGTTTGCTCCAAGACGAAGCATCTGAGCTGAGAAAATTGGTTGATGTGCAGAAAAGAGAAAATGTAAGCTCCATTATCATATTTGTTCTCTCTCTCTCTCTCTCTCTTATTGAGCTACTCTGGATGCAAACTCCTTTGAGGGCAAGCGAGACAGAAGTTGATATGGATTTCCAAATCTTTTTTGTTTCTACTATATAGAGTGAACTAAAGACAAGGTGGGAAATTGATAAGGCAGTGGTAGAGGAATCCAAGAATGACGCTGAGAAGAAGTACAATGAACTCAACGAGCAGGTAATTGCTATATGCTGCTAGCATGCTGTATTTACACTGATGTTTCAGGCCGTCAGATGCCATCTTTTGGTTTATTATTATTGTTGCTGTTCTTCTTGTTATTTCACTGATGCCTCATATGACTTGTTCTTTTTTCACTTTACAAAACCAGAAAGATACATATACAAATGCCGTAATTAAATCTACAGCTCTTCATTTATTTTTTTGCTTTGTTTTCTCGTGTTGATTATAGGTTTTATATTATGTCTTGATATTTGATAAAATCATAGTGTGTTATTGAAAATAATAATAATAACAATAATCTGATAAACAAGGACATTTTTTTTTGTTAAAAAACAATAGGGGTATGTCAGTTGATAACATGCCCTTTTGGGTATTACAATGGGTGGATTCGGTGCAAAATTTTAATTATTTGGAAAAAAAAAAAAAAATCTGGTCTTGGAGGATATGAGTGGTTAGGCAATATTTCCGTTCTTCTCAGCATTCTAGTCTTATCACTTTTCGAGAAGTTATAATCTACATGGTTCTTAGGGTGTCTTGATTGATTGAAGTTCGTTGGATTTGATATACAAATTGGGTCTTATTTTGCTTTTGGTGCCAGGATGCAGATGCATACGTGTTTCATGTTGTGAATTTTGTTGTTTGGTTTTGGCCACATAACTTCTTACCTGAATTGGTAGCATGTATTATAAAATCCCTGCCTCAATAGTGGTCTTACCGCACCATAACATATTGTTCCACAATGTATTTTACATTACTTGATCAAAATGAACCTAATATCATCTAAAGTAATAATCACCGTGATAATTATGGGGCTTCATTAACTTGGGTTCACATCAGAACTTGTAGTACATGTGCATCTTCCTTTTTTTTTTTTTTTTTCCACTGAATCTATTTTTTCCCCCTTCTGAAGCTTTGTGTATCCTGTTATAGAACAAAATGCTGCATGACAGACTCGAGGCTCTGCACATTCGATTGGCAGAGAAAGATCGTCTTTCTTCTGGACTGTCCAGTGAAAGTACTGGTCCAGATACTTCTGCTGATGCTGGTTTACAAAATGTGATAAATTATCTGCGGCGGTCAAAAGAAATTGTAAGTTTTCTTTGCATCTCTCTCTCTCTCTCTCTCTCTCTCTCTCTCTGAAGAGACATTTTACTCCGTTGCGTTTTAACTTTTTCAACAGGCAGAGACAGAGATTTCTTTGTTAAAACAAGAAAAACTGCGGCTGCAATCACAGGTGCATTCAAATTTCCAAATTTGTGCAATTTTTATTTTTGTTTATTACTATGTTTAGCAAAAAGTAACTTGATATGCCTGTAGAAAAAAGTTAACTACAGAGATGACATCTTGCATTCCCTACCAGTCTTCCACAACTAATTATAACTTAATTGTTATTTGTTATCTGATTTTCCCTCTGTCCAAATATATTACACTGAATTGTATCCTTTAACAGTATTATCAACTGGTCTATTTCTTTTCTAGTATAATTCCAAAATGTTTCTTCTTATGGGAGAAATTCATATAGAATTGACATAGTTGATACCAAAATACGTATAGACTTTGCAAAACATTACTTAATATGGTGTTTGGACAAGGGCGTTCGGTAAAAAGCCAACTTTTTTATAGTTTATGTACACGTTGTATTTTTTTTTAATCAGAAAACACTTTATATTGATAATAATTGAATACAAAGTTTAAGAGAAAAGGAGTCCTCTAAATTGAAAAAACTAACGAAAACAAAATTCAAAAACCAATAACGTCTCTCCAGCTAATGATAACCAAAGTGAAAGGGTATTCCTTGAATTCTTTACCCTACGAAGCCCATAATGCAGCTGAGAACTTTGCCTTATCAAACATGTCATCTACCCCTGTTTCTTTATCATAAAAAATACAAGAATTTCTCTCCAACCATAAAGTCCACATAAGAGAGATCATCATGCATCTCCATAAGAATTTAGCCTTTTTGTTGGATCCAAAGTCGACCATTTCTTCCTACATCATAGATTTGCATTGCTTTGGAAACACCCACTGAGAACGATCCTCGCAAATCAGTCTATTTTAAAGAATCCTGGCTAGCGAGCAGTGCAATAAAATGTGATCCAATGTTTCACCCCTCTTCGGCACAGAACACATCAGGAGGGAGATAAGGCCATATGGGGATTTCTTCTTTGAACCATATCAGCAGAATTCAATCTTCCATGAAAAACTAGCCAAAGGAAAACCTTAACCCTATGAGGAACACTGGATTTCCAAATAAAATAAAGACTTAAAAGGATCGAACTCCATTCTATCAACAATGGATTAAAAAAAGGATGAATAGGAAAAGCCTGAGGGGTCACAAGACCAAATACGTCTAGCAGGAACTAAAGACCTTGGAGTGAGAGACTCCACAGCCGCAAAAGAGAATGCATATCTTTTGTCTCACTGTCAGTAAGATTTCTTCTAAAACCAAAATTCCAATTTAAACCATGATTGCTAGAAACACAACAGATATCAGCTGTGCAAATGTTTGGATTATTGGACAATTGAAACAGATGAGGGAAAGCTTGCTCAAACGCAAGACTTCCACACCGTACATCCTTCCAAAAATGAATTCTATTCCCATTTCCCACCTGCCACTTTATTTGTTTGATGAAGTCCCCTAAGCCTTGAGATATATATTTTCATGCATTCCTAAATGATCCTCTAGACAAATTGGAATGCCAGCCATTTGAATGCATCCTATACTTGCTCTTGATAACCTTAGCCAATAAAGAGTGTTGCTTGAGAGGGAATCACCATAACCATATATCCAAAAGTGCTTATTTTGTTAGGCTTGGCTTAATCAACCCAAAATTTACTAATAACACTAAGAGAGTAAGGATTGATTCAGAGAAATTCTTTTTATTATATCTGAAAATTAACAAAGGAAAAAGACTGGAACGGGGTATTCGAGAGACCCCTAGTCTCCCAAGAGCTAAAGCTCACTCACAAGTTTCAAGGAAAATGATCGATACCCTCTAAATCATGCCCAACATGTTTTATTCATTCCTTTGCTCTCTTCACTCTAACAACTAACAGTTTCTCTCAATAGCAAAGCCTAAGCTACCCTCATAGTACATCACCCGACTCCTTATTAACCAATCCGAGGTTCTCCTATGATTTTGCTATGTCACCCTCCTCTGTACTAGCCACATCAGCCTCTCTTTACATTCTCAATTCCCCGTGCTACGTCATCATTCTATCCAGTCAATTTTGTTGAGTCCTCACCTCCAACCTTCCTCTTTGAAGCTTCCTTGCGCCTTATGTATGTGAACCGTACAGGCGGCCTATCAATACCCCCCGCCCAAAGTTGCACCTTGTCCTCAAGGTGAAAGTGAGGACATTGGTCGTAAATCAGATCATATGACTCCCAAGTGTCCTCACAGGAAGGCAGATTGACCCAATGGATCAGCATCTCTAGTACAGAAGAAGCACCTCATAGCCCTTTAGGGAACTCCCAACAGGGTAGCGGGTTCAGCAGTCATGGTGACATTGACATTCAACTGCGGAGGAATGTCTGCTATTGGTGTGGTGGCTCCAACCGTGCGGCATAGCTATGGGACATGGAATATTGGACGAATGGTTGCTGAGTCTGGAAGGCGAAGCCGACAAGCTACTAACCCAATTTGTTCCAAAATCTCATATGGACCATAAAGCCGCAGGGCGAGTTTCTTATTCTGGCAATGAACAAGAGACTTCTAGCTGTATGGGCAAAGTTTGAGGGTCACAAAAGTGCCAGCCTCGAAGTGAACTTTGTGGCGTTTCCCGTTAGCCGCATATTTCATTTTTTGTTGAGCTCGCAACAGATGTTGCTTAAGCTCCTCCAATGCCGCATTGTGGTTAGCCAAATGTTGGTCTACCAACTCGACAAAGGATGAGCCAAGGTTGTAGCGGATAAGTAGAGGGGGGTCGCGTCCGTATAGAGCCCGAAATGGAGTGGTCTAAATAGCTGTGAAATGAAGTATTATACCAATATTCCGCCTAAGAAAACCACTTGGACCAACATCGGGGCTTGACAGAAGCGAAGCACCTTAAATAGGTCTCAAGGTAGTAGTTTATGACTTTGGTCTGCCTATCGGGTTGGGGACGATAAGTTGTACTCTTGCTCAAGGCCATACCCTATTGTTTGAATAGTTCGGTCCAAAAGATGCTGGTAAAAATCCAATCATAATCAGATGCTATGTTCTGGATCTTCTGCACGAGACTGGTATGAGTGGGCGCAAGCCGATTGAGACTCCTATGGATCCTAACACCAAATTAATGCCTCGAACAGAAGAGTTAGCAACGGATAAGGGACAGTATCAAGGCCTGGTGGGAAAGCTGATATACTTGACACACACACGCCCAGATATAAGCTTTGCAGTCAGTATTGTAAGCCAATTCCTAAGTAATCCATCTATGGATCACATTGAGGCGGTAAGTAGCATTTTTAGGTACCTTAAAAAGGATCCTAGAAAGGGGTTAATGTTCAGGAAAACACTTGATAGATCCCTGAAAGTCTACACAGATGCAGATATTGGGCCGGATCCCCTATTGACCGAAAATGCACATCCGGGTACTGTTTATTTGTTTGGGGGAACTTGGTGACATGGCGAAGTAAAAAGCAACAGGTGGTAGCTCGCAGTAGTGCCAAGGCTGAGTTTCAAGCGTTCGCTCAGGGTATATGTGAAGGAATTTGGTTGAATCGACTACTAGATGAACTCAGTATTAGTACTTCCTGTCCTATTAAGATTATGTGTGACAATCAAGCAGCAATTGCAATTGCCAAAAACCCGGTTCATCATGACAGAACAAAGCATGCTGAGATTGATAGGCACTTAATCAGTGAGAAAATAGAAGGCAAAGTGATTTCTCTCAACTATGTACCCTCTCGGCAGCAAGCAGCAGAAATTTTAACAAAGGCTCTGTTTCGACCCAACTTCATAGAACTAAGCTCTATGCTTGGTCTAATGAACATGTATCGCCTAGTTTGAGGGGGAGTGTAGGAAAACAAACTAGCCAATTGGAGGAGTAGTTAATTTCCGATAATTATGCTTTGAATTTTAGGAGTTAGTTTATTAGATTTTTTATTAATTTCCTAGGAATAATAATCTGTATATTCAGTTAGGATTTTGTATCATAGAAATGTGAAGTAGTTCTTATTTTCTAGGAGTTGATTTATGGATTCTCTTGTATATATGTACCTGTACTCTTTTGAGATTAATATCATATCATATTTCTCCTAAATATCACTCTGCTTCAGTAAGTAGCATTATTCTTAATAAAATAAGAGCAGAGGAGGACAGGCAATCGTCCAAAGAAAACATACAGCTCACAACAAAGTAAATTAAGCTCAAACACTCGAGACTCTTGAAATCTTCTCATCTTTTAACCATTGTATTTACACAAATGGAAATCAGCAGTTTCAAACTGCCGAATTCTTCTTTTTCTTCTCCACTACCCTCACACCTCCAAAGTAACCGACATGGAAGCTTGAGAAAATTCTCTTTCATTAAGAATTTTTTTTAAGAGATGGAGGTTCGATGAATATGATTTGGTTGGAACAAAAAAATCGGACTGTTGTGAATAGGTCTTTTATACAGCACTTGAAACAAGCCCGAGAGAGATCACTCCCCATACCACATATCTACCTGAAATATCACTCTGGAGCCATCCCTAACCTTGAGCTCAATATGCTAATAAACTTAACATAAAGAGTTGAGATGAACTCTTACCCAGATCCCATATATTAATCCGTCCCAACTCGTATTTGAACGTGATGACTTAAGGCCATACGGTCCAAACAACCATTTATACTGAGAATGCTATAATTCTCAAAACCAACTTGCTTTTACCTAAGCCTCCTTTCGCTTAGGTCATTAACTATTGGTGATAAAGAATTACAACTGATCTACAACCTCCTCGTTGAGAATCATATCTGCATTAAGATGCCATACATGCAATTATAAGTGTTGAGAAATTAATCTCTGTAAGCATCATATATAATTTACTTTTTTTTTTTTTCAAGAAACTGATATTTTAATAGTGTTTTTTTTTTTTTTTTTTTTATAGAAACTCTAGTTAAAGTGGCTTACAAGCTTCAATGCAGTGAAATTATGTATTGAAGTTTTCTTGGGCTTGCCAAATACTTTTTGATCCATTGTCTTAGAGCATGTATAATTATCAATGGTTAAAGTATATATTTTCCTGCGATAAGAAACTAGGTTTTCAGCTTTACTTCACAAAATCCAGATCTTCCAGTTTATTTTTCAAGGGCTAAGTTATTTCATGTTTGTAGCAAAAAAAAAAAAAAAAAATCCTGTTACTATACTGTCTCCCTTTTTTCATCTGTTGTACTGCCTTTCTCTGCTAGAATGGGGACCTATGATGGCCGATTTCCCTTTCGGTGGCCTTTTATTACTTCCAATCTCATGTTTATCAATTGCTTTTCAGCTTGAGAGTGCTCTGAAGGCTGCAGAAACTGCCGAATCGGCACTTCAAGCTGAGCGTGCAAGTTCAAGATCGATCTTATTTACAGAGGAGGAAATGAAATCATTTCAACTTCAGGTTATTCTCATTTATTCATGAAACACCCTTAGGAACTTTCTTTCTTTTATTTCATTTCTTTTCTTCTAAAAAAATTGTTTGATGGTCCCTTCTTAGGAACTTGAGGTGTAGTTCGTCATAATACTTTTAAAAGAAATTCATCTTCTCCGTTGTTCCTTTATTTTGTTTTTTTATTAATGTTTCTCTTTTTTTTTTTTTTAATTCCATTATTGTATTTTCCCCTTCCTTTGATGTATTTTAGCAGAATGCTTGAAGCTATGCTGTACTTTTTCCAATTATATTCCCTTCTGACTATATCTCTGTGTAAATTACTTTGCAGGCTAGAGAAATGACCCTGCTTCGTGAAAGCAATGTGCAACTCAGAGAAGAAAACAAACATAATTTTGAGGAGTGCCAGGTAGCCCTATGGTTATTATTAGTTATTTTAATAACGATAAAGGATTTATTAGTAATGCACTTGGCTATTAATAACCTATTAATGCATCATCACTCAAGAAATTTTCTTCTTCAAAATGACTTCTAGAAATTGCGTGAAATTGCTCAAAAAGCTAATGCGGAGACCCAGAACCTAGAAAGACTCTTAAAGGAGAGTCAGATTCAGGTGGAAGCCTGCAAAAAAGAAATTCAAATACAGAAGTTGGAGAAGGATAGACTAGAAAAGAGGGTCTCTGAGGTATAGAACCATTCTCTCTCTCTCTCTCTCTCTCTCTCTCACACACACACACACGCACACATGTTCAGTCAGAAACAAACAGAAGATGTAACAACTCCGAACTGACACGCAATTATAGTCTCTTGTTGGCATGCTCGCATATGTGTATCAATTACTTGACATTTTTACCTTTTTACCTTGGATTATATTGATTTTGAAATGATAGGTGTAAAGTTGGTTGGACTTATTTCGTAAAAGAAAATAGTTTTCACTCTCTTATTCCAACACTACCACTCCTTTTAGTCGAGGTGCTATCATATCATGTTTATGTCGTTTCATTTTGTATCGTTTATGTACTGCCGTGCATCCATGTGCACAACCATTCAACATCTAATATTTTATTACTCTAACGTATGCTTTTGTTTCTTTCCTTTAAAGGTACTTGAAAGGTGTAGGAATATTGATGTGAATGAATATAATCGCTTGAAAGATGAAGTTCAGCAGATGCAGGTAGGTAAATTGAGTAAATATTATGAACTTGATGCTTAGGAAGTTTGGCGTCTATTATTGTTTGTGTTTTAATGCATAAAGGTAGTACTGAAAATTTGGTTGACTGACTGAATCTGCAATTTCCCATGTTTATATCCCATGTGAATAAACATTAACTACAGTATATTACTTATCCAAAAGACATAAATGTTTGGGAAGGTATTAATATGTCCCTTTACATTGACTGAATGCTGGGAGAAAAGTAATTACCTTTTTTGTTATCTGTATATATCTTTTATGAACTGAGAATTTGTGTATTTGACAGACTTTAACTAACTGAAAAATGTGGTTTGACACCTGAAGGGTCCCAGAGGGGTGACTGGGCTTTAGTGGCCTGATAGCTGTGCTCTTAATCACATGGATATATATATATATATATATATTGTTGAATTTTGTCGACCTAACTGAGTCCAATGTTGGACTTTTCCTTTCAATTCAGAAGGGAAAAAAAAGTATAATTTTCAACTACTAGTTTAATGTGACTCTTTGCGTTGAGTACATGTTGGTAGAAAAGAACCTTGCTGGAGGGTCTCTTGTGTTTTTATAGGCTGGACATTTCATGGCTGTGTGGATTTAAATTAAAAATTTAATTTGAAAGTATTGTGTTCGGAATGTGTTTTAACTAACATTTCCTAAAAGAGCTACTTTATTTCTCACTTAAAACATGTTACCGTGTACTCTATTCGACACTGTAAATAGTGCCATTTCTTTTTAGTCATTTTAAGTTCTCTTTTCTTTGTTTTAATAGTTGAAAAGAAATATAGTTTATTCTGTATATTGTTTATTGATGAATACCAGACAGAATAGAACGATTTTAGAAGGGATGTATAGAAATTGTAATTGGGCTCTTACCTTGTACAAGTCCCTACGGTGTCTGTATGTCTGCCGCCACCGTCCATACGAGTCTGCGTGGCGTCTATACAGCACCGTGCTCCCCCCGTCTGTACAGGCCGTACATCGTATGCATCGTTTGTGCAAAATCTGTACAGTCTCAAAGCCCTTTTTGTATCTCGAAATTTTCTCTTTTTTAGATGACCAAATACGGCATGGCCATGGAAAAAAAGATTTCAGCCTCATTAGAGATCACTTCTTCAAGCTCTGAACCTACCATCATCGGCAATCATGGAGGACAAGATAGCATCCCTTTTCCCATTACAGGGCATAAACTGGATGGGAACAACTACATCCAATGGTCGCAATCCGTATGTGGACAGGGAAAAGATGAGCATCTCACTGACGAAATCACTCCAATGGTTGATGATTCGAAATTTAGAAGCTGGAAGATAGAGAATAATATGGTCATGTCATGGTTGATCAATTCCATGACAAATGAAATTAAGAGAATTTGTTGCTCTATGGCACGGCACACGAAATCTGGGATGCAGCAAAGGAATTCTGCTCGAGCAAAGAAAATAATTGAAACTAATCTCCACGATCTTCGATAGGGAGATCTTTCCGTCACCCAATACTACAACATTCTCACTTGTGATTGGCAGCGATTGGATGTATTTGAAGAGCATCAATGGGGCTGTGCAGGAGATGCAAAGAAGTTCAGAGATATAATTGAAATGAAGAGGATCTTCAAGTTCTTGATGGGACTTAACAAGAATCTTGATGAAGTTCGAGGATGGATATTGGGAATGAAACCCCTACCAAGTATCTGAGAAGTCTTCTCCGAGGTGCGCCGTGAAGAGAGCAAGAAAAAGGTGATGATGGGAGATTCCACTATTGTTTTGGTCAGAGACAACTCTACCCTTGCTGCTTGTGGAGTTCAACACAACAACAACAACCGTCAAAGGGAGGAAAGACCATGGTGTGATCACTTTTGAAAACCAGGTCACACTCATGAAAACTATTGGAAAATCCATGGGAAACTGTTAGAATCTGCAAGATTTTTTGGTGCTGTAATTTCATGGCTGACAGCTATTGGATTGACAGCTAATTAGTGATTAGGATTGCTGATTTTCTTTCTTTCTTTAGGCAAGATTATGGCTGATTGATAGGAAGATTATGGCTGATTGATAGGAGCAGTTTTTTTAGGAGATTTGTTTCCTTTTTTTGTTCTTTCAGAGCTGTATATAAAGAGCCCTTTGTAAACACTTTCTGATATATTGAAAAGCATATTTTTTCTTCCAAACTTTTAGAAACCAACGGATTGGAAGCCCTCAAGGCCGGTTTAGAATAAAGAGAGCCAAGGAACCAACTAAGGACGGACTTGCCCTCACCAAATCTAGCCCATTCAGCAAGGAATAGCTTGATGCTTTACAAAAGATGTTCTTACAAGAAGTTCCTGCCACAGACAACATTGGAATGGCATCAGTAGCACACAAAGGTAATTATATGAGTGCTCTTACCGTAAATTGTGGAAAAGCAGGTGCTTGGATAATTGACTCCGGTGCGTCAGATCATATGACGGGAGATGCCACAATCCTCCACAATTACAAACCTAGCTGGGGAAATATTACGGTGAAAATTGCTGATGGGTCTGTCTCTAAAGTGGTTGGAACAGGTTCCATTGTTGTTTCAAAGGACCTAATCTTAACATCAGTACTTCATGTCCCAAATTTGGATTGAAATTTGTTGTCAGTTAGCAAACTTACTCAAGATCAAAACTGTGTTGCTAAATTTTTGTCGGATGTGTGAATTTCAGGATTTGGATTTGGGGCGTACGATTGGCAATGCTAGGGTGTGTTCGTGACTCTTCCTACTTGAAGCCAGTGAATCTGCTATAAGACAAACTCACAATGCAATGTGTTTCCAATAAATATTCTATTTCTAATAAAGATAGTGCAATTATGTAGTGGCACTACCGTCTAGGTCATCTTAATTTTTTGTATCTTCAAAAATTGTTTCCATCTTTGTTCATGAATAAAAACCCAAAAAATTTCCAATGTGAGGCTTGTCAATTTTCAAAGCATATTCATAATGCCTATCACATCCTTCCTTACAAAGCATCTCATCCTTTCTCAATGATTCATAGTGATGCATGGGGACCATCTAGAATAAAAAATGTGACTGCAACTAGGTGGTTTGTGTCTTTTGTGGATTATCATACTAGAATTACTTGGTTGTTTCTCATGAAAAAAAAAAAGTAGGCCAAATTTTCAAAAAATTCAACGTTATGGTTGAAACTCAATTTTAAGCAAAAATACAAGTATTGAAAACCGATAACGCAAGAGTATTTTGAAACAATTCTGGGGGAATACCTTGAGTTAGGGAATTGTTCACCAAAGCTCCTGTGTTGATGCACCCCAACAAAATGGGATTGTAGAAAGAAAGAATAGACACCTGTTGGAAGTTGCTCGGTCTCTTATGCTTACCACACGTTCCTAAATTTTTACAGGCTGAGGCAGTTTTAACCGCAACATATATGATCAATCGGATGTCCTCTCGAGTCTTGAACTTCCAAACACCATCCCAAGTTCTTCACTCATTTCCAACACTTGTATATTGTCCACTTTCCCACAAGTCTTCGGTTGCACTGTGTTTGTTCATGTACATGCCCAACATAGGAGTAAGCTCGACCCCAAGGCACTCAAATGCAAATTTGTCGGATATTCCTCAAACCAAAAAGGGTATAAATGTTACTCTCCCGTCACTCTACGTTTTTACAACTCCATGGATGTCTCCTTCGAGCAACAACCCTACTACAAATTTGATACGCAAGGGGAGAACTTTACATCAGAATATCAGGTTTGGGACAATGATACTCTGGATACTTCCTATTCTCCAAATTCGAAGCCAACTCAAATAGATCAAAATCAAGGCCCGGTCTCTATCATCTAGCCTGAATCAAATTTCTAGGCAGAATCTCGAGTAGAATTCCAAACACCTCAACTTACGTGTCTAATCTAGGAGAAACAAGGCTCAAGGAGGAATTGAACTGCAGCCACCTGACTAGAGTCATGAATCCAATATGAATTCAGAACCTTAAACTTCACTAGGTAACTCCAGTCTCAGTCTTGCTTATGAAAAAACACCTATTGATGATATACCAATTGCTATGGAATGGTACTAGATCGTGCATTAATCATCCTATTTACAACTTTGTCTCATGTGGACAATTGTTTCCTAGTCATCGTGCCTTTGTTAGCAATCTTTGATAAAATACAAGTTCCTAATACAGTTCATGAAGCCCTCAATGTACCAGAGTGGAAGGCAACCATTTGGGAAGAAATCCGTGCGCTTGAGAAGAATGGGACTTGGGTATTATCTAAGCTACCATTAGGAAAACATTCTATAGGTTGCAAATGGATCTTCATGTAGATGGGAGTGTCAACATATTTAAAGCACACCTAGTAGCCAAGGGATTTTCTCAATCCTACAGGATTAAATATCTAGAGACGTTTACCCCTGTAGCTAAACTCAATGCAGTTCGAGTTTCACTCTCATGTGCTTCTAATCTAGACTGGCCTTGGTATGAACTAGATGTGAAGAATGCTTTCCTAAATGGCGATCTACATGGAGATACCCCTTGGCTTTGACACTCCAGCTACCACCAACGAAGTCTGCAAACTCAAGAAGTCATTATATGGGCTCAAGCAATCACTGAGAGCATGGTTTCACAGATTCACTAGAGCAGTCAAGGGGTTCGGATATGAACAGTGCCATACAAACCACACTATGTTTGTCAAACATTCTTCTGCAGGGAAAAAGGCAATACTCAATTGTGTATATTGATGACATCATCTTGATTGGAGATCATGATGAAGAACTATCCAAACTTAAAGACTTCTTAGCCAAAGATTTTGAGATCAAAGATTTGGGCAATCTCAAGTATTTTCTTGGTATGGAAGTAGCATGATCTAGAAAGGGAATCTTAGTCACAATGGAAGTATGTGTTAGATCTTTTGAAAGAAACGGGAATGCTCGGATGTAAGCCTGCTGACACTCCTATGGATCCTAACTCAAAGCTAAGAAGCAAAAATGACAGTGCACCAATTGACAAAGGTCAGTGTCAAAGATTAGGTGGGAAACTCATTTATCTGTTACACACAAGACCAAACGTTAGTTTTGCTGTTAGTGTGGTTAGTCAATTCATGAACAACCCAATAAAGGAGCACATGGAGGCGGTATGCCGAATTTTGAGGTATTTAAAAATTACACTAGGCCAAGGATTGTTCTTTAAGAAAACAAACAAAGAAGTCGAGAAATTCACCGATGCAGATTGGGCTGGGTCTATAATTGATAGACAATCAACTTCAGGATATTGTACATATGTCTGGGGAAACTTGGTTACTTGGCGAAGCAAAAAGCAATCTGTGGTGTCCCGAAGCAGTGCAGAAGCAGAGTTTAGAGCACTAACACACGGCATTTGTGAAGGAATATGGCTGAAAAGTGTACTTGGTGAACTAAGAATTCCTATCACTAGACCCATGAAGATGTTCTGTGATAATCAATCTACAATCAGCATAGGAAAGAATCCAGTGCATCACGACAGGACAAAACATGTTGAGATTGACAGACACTTCGTCAAAGAAAAGATCGAGTCAGATGTAGTTATCACTAGAATATGTCCCAACAAGCCAACAAACAGCCGACATCTTAACCAAGGCTGTACCAAGGAAGACCTTTGAAGATTTCATTTCCAAGCTAGGTTTACTCAACATTTATAACGTAGCTTGAGGGGCGGTGTTGAAAATCTGAGGAATTATTCCCAGATTTTTAGGGATTAGATAGCTAGAATTAATTATATTTTGTTCCTTAGAATAGGGGATATGGGAGTTATTGTGTATATTTTCCTAGGTAGTTGTCTTTCCTATTTTTAGGCTACAGGACTTTTTTTTTATAGTTTCCTATTCTCAATAATTCTCAATTTTCACTTTTTCAACAGGAAAATTTAAAAGATAAGGATTCTCATATAGAGGAAAACAAGAGGCTTCTTTCTGAAAGACAGGAAACTGTATCACAGTTGCAGCAAGACCTTTCTAACTGCAGACTAGAATTGACTGAGAGGGAGAAAAGGCTAAACGAGAGTTTGCAAGTCGAGGTTCACTACAGACCTTGTTCTCTGTTGAAAAAACTTTTTCTTTACCATTATTGCACCCTTCAAATTTTCTTTTCATGGTTCACAATCTCACATGCACAGGTTAGTTTGAAGTCAGATGTGGAAAAGCATAAGAAGATGGTTGTTCAGCTAAAGGTTATTGAAAAATACTCTTAAAAGCTTCACCTAGTATATATATATTGCTGAATTATCTTGATAAATATGATCATGCTAATTGTTGTGCTAGTGTGTGTGTGTGTGTTCTAATTTAAGTAACATTCTTTTTTCTGTCTATACAGAGGAGGCTGGATGCTTTGTCAAAAGAGAAGGAGGAACTGAGCAGAGAGAATCAAGCTCTTACTAAGCAATTGGAGGAACTCAAACAAGGTAGTCAGAAACTGTCTGCTAGTCTATTTCATCTAAAGATTCTGTAGTATTATTTAGATTTCGTATTTTATTGTTTGTTCTATAACTGTCAATTGCAGCAAAACGATCTGGAGGGGATACTTCTGGTGATCAAGCCATGAAGGAGGAGAAGGACACTAAAATTCAGGTTCATCTAACAATCTCTTCTCTCTTGTATTTTTATTCCTTTTCCTTTATTTTTATTCCTTTTAAACACAAGATTTTCCCTATTTATAGCTTATGCCATTAACCATGTTTACGCAGATCCTGGAAAAGCACATTGAGAGGCTAAGAGAGGAACTGAAGGCAGAAAAAGGGAAGCGTTTGAAGAATGAGAAATTAGTAAAGAATTCTTATGATAATGTTGAGCAGGTTGACCATCTTCTTTTGTTGCTATTATTTATGTCTTTTGAGATATTGTGGGTTAATTTTGTTCTTAATATGTTTATTCTAAGCCTTCATGTTTAATTATTCATGTCAAATGCTTTCTTGATGACGTGCTGATAAATATATATACTCATATATATTTTATTGTATTAAATAATTGGTTTCTGATTTTCTTGTGGACCTGACCCACCCCCACCCCCACCCCCCACCCCCCCACAAACACACACACACACACACACACAAACACAAGTTTTGACACATTTTGGTATTTATGCTAATAAACTTTCTACTGTTTCTGATTTCTTGTTGATCTTAAAAAATTTTCTTTTCATGATCTTTTTATGATTTTCTTATTATATTTCATAGATGATCTAATACAATCCTGTAAATCTCAATTTTACAAGGCCGTTGTGAGACAAAGCATCCAAAAGATATTGAATTATTAATTAATTCTTAAATTTTATTATTGGTGCTAGTTTGATCATATGGTAGGAGTACAGATTTTTATCAGTTTTTCCATCTATTTTCTATCTGTTGTGTTTTGATTTTTTTATGAAAAAGAGATGCTATTTCATTAGTTGTAGACTAGGGTGAGTTTCTTTTGTTTGCTTGTCTTCAATGTCTGGTTTTCTGTGGAGCATCTGCTTCTGATATCTTCAATTGCCATATTAGGAAAAGGCAAAGTTTGTCAATGAATTGGAGAAGCACAAGCGGGCTTCATTGCAGCTTGCAGATGAACTTGAAAAGCTTAAGCCAGCCAAAGAAAGTCTCCCAGAGGTGGTAACAAGATTTCCTGTTTGGCGTGCCTCTTTTTAAATTTTTCAAGCGTTGTGAGCTCGTTTGTGTTTCTCTGGTTCCCTAGTAGTTGTGAAGACTTAGTATGCCCTTGCATCCGGGAATCCATTTCATGGAGGGTAGCTGTTATTGAAGTTCTTTGAGGGGTTTGGTTAGAAAGTAACTGCAAAACTTTTGAGAATAATAAGGAAGAGTGTGATGGATATTGTAATTTGGGATAGAGTTAAACTTTTGGGTAGCCTTCTGGGTCTACCAAGACAAGGTGTTCAATAGTCCGCTTGTTTCTGGCATTGAGTTGGGCTCCTTTTTTGGTAGATTAGTTTTGAGTTTTGTTATTGAGGAAAAATCTTCCTCTTGTACGTCATACATAATTCTTGATGATTAATAGACAGTTTTGTTTAAGAAAAAATAGTGTTTGTCTGGTTGTTACATGTTGCAAAGCGGAAAATTTTAGATAAAACTTGCTAATATGTTGGTCATTCCTTGTTTCCTGTTAAAATCCTTGTTTACCAACATATCCTTTGTTTCTAGATTTTGTCTCGGTTTGAGTTTCTTCCATAACTACATTTTAACTTTAAATGAAACAAACCTCAGGGTACGTTGGTGATTCAGCAACTTTCTGGAACTGCTTTGGATGATCGTGTAAATGCTTATGTCTTGGCTGTTGAAAATTTTGAAAAAACAGCACGTGCAGTTTCCAGCGAGCTTGGAGCTCTCACTATTCCTGCGGACACTTCAAATCTAGTTGTCGATTCTACAGTAGCAGCTACGACTGGTCCTTTTCGTCCCTCGCATTTCTATGTTTCACTTACTCCATTAATACTATTTCGAACGATAATTATATTTTCCTTTTTGTGCCATGTCTATTTGATATCCTTTTTCAGGTCTTGTAGCACCTGCCCAACCCTCTAATATTGCATCTTCAGTGAGTCCAACAACAAGTGTTCCTGCCAAAACCACTGAAGAAAGTGAGAAGAGATACATTACACTCAAAGCTAATGTTGAATCTCGCAAAATGGCGAGAAAGTTGGTTAGGCCACGTCTTGTAAAACCAGAAGAACAACCACAAGGTGATACTGAGATGTCTGAGATAGAAGTGCCCAACAATGGTGGCAAGACTGCACCTCCTAACGATATCGAAACTCAAGGCAATCTCTCTTCTCTGCCTCCGACACAAACGCTGGTTCGAAAGCGCCAGGCTTCCTCTTCTGCTTTTGGTTCTCATGAGGAATCAGTCACCCAAGGGGAAACTGCCCCTGATGTGGCGGCTCCATTAACGAAGAAATCAAAGAGTTCAGATTCCTCACAAGTGAGTGGTGAGGTGCAAGCTTCTGCTACTCCGGAAAATCTTGAAACTCTTCTAGTCATTGAAGAACCCACTGATGTTGGTGATATGCCTCAAGCTTTAAATGAGGAAGCTGCTATTGATGCTGAAAAAGAGGAGATTGAGACCACCGAGGATAAAGCTGATGAGTCAAAAGAATTGCAGTTAGCTCAGGCAAGTGAAGTTGAAAATTTCCAGGATGATAACGTAGTTTTGATAGAGGAAAGAGCTGTCGGAAAAGAGATGGTCTCCGATGATGGACCATTTGATCAGGCTGATCTTGAGAACCAACAATCCATGATGGAAATTGGAATCGAGAGAGAAGAGGGAGAGCTGGTGCCTGATGCTGCAGAACTTGAGGATATCGGTGATGTAGTACCCAGCCCTGAACTATTAGGAGAAGGGCAACCCGAGAATTCAGTGACTCCAGCAGCTTCACCAGCTAGGGTTGATGATGAAGCCGATGGTTCCACTGCGGCAGATGTTGACAAGATGAACTCTCAGGACACTCAAAATGATGAGAAGAACGATGAAGTTGATGTACCTGAAGAAGCTGCTGAAGGGTCAGAGAAGTCAAATGACGTTAATGACCAAGCAGCAGTGGAGATTGATCAGGTTGCTGAGGCTACTTCACTTGCTTCCGAGTGTACTTCAGCAGCAACTACTTCTGAAGTTGATGTATCGAAACAAAGCAGTCCTAGCATTGTCACGGAAGCAGAGGAGGTAAAACAGGTTTCTCCCATGAGTAATGCGTCAACCACCATAAATTTAACAGAAAGAGCCAGGCAGGGGGCTCTGCTAAGACAAGCTGGAGTAGTTTCTCCTTCACCGACTAGAGGTCGTGCAAGAGCAGCACCACGAGGTCGAGGTGCACGTGGTGGTAGACGTGGCGGCCGTGGACCAACAACTGGCGAACAGGCTTGAGCGTTTGAAAATACAAAAAGTTAAAAAGCAGCTCCAGTACTTAAAGTCGCTACACTTTTCCGGCGATTGTCATGAACTACAAAGTTGGCCTCTCTTTTTAGCGAATGGTGAACAGAGTTACTGTTTATAAATTGCATTAAGATCTTTTGCAGACGGGGGTTTAATCAATTTATTTGGTCGCTGTTGACAGAATTTGAGAATTTTGAATGTCGATGCATGTTTTTTCTTCTATTCTGTCTCTAATATGTTATAATATATCTTTTTTGGTGGCATTGATGAGTATTATTTTATTCATAAATATTGTTTCTTTAATTTATATATGTCAATATATATTTTTTTCAAATATGTATAATAAAAGATTAGTGTGATCATCTCAACTCCAATTTTCTCAAAGTACTTCCTAATTGATATTCTCAAATATGTCCCTACCTGATTATTTTCTTTTCTAATTACACTGTTAACCACTATTTTACTCATAAATACTGCTTCTCTAATATATAATACAATTTGATATCTTAATATAATATATTATCCGATCATATCTCAATACATATACGTATAGTATAGTATAATATAATATAATATAATATAATTTTTATATCCAACAATAATGTTGGCTCCCATGACCTAAAAAAATATTAATTTACACATTATTATTTTTTTGGACACCATTTCATCTAATTTGTTAACGTCATAATAGAAATGTTACATATGTAATTATCATGACATCATAAATTTTACAAAAATTAAAAAATATGCAATGAAATTTATGTCATCATTAAAAATATAACTTTAGGGCATATATAACTATAAAGCATTATAAATATGAATTTAGAGCAAGTTGAAACTTTTAAAAAAAATGAATACTTTATGCTCATTATTTTTGACAGAACATTCCAAACAGATTGATCCCTCGTGGTCGTCACCTGTGACATTATTAAACAAAAAGTTAATTTACTTAATATAGATAATAATAGCACTTAAAATATCGCATTTTAATGTTAAATTTATGTAAGTAACTATAAAAAAAAATGGCACACATTACAACTCTTTTCACCTTATAAGAGTTTCGTCCTCGAAACTTGACATGACTATGGATAATAGGTTTCACCTAGCCTCCTCCTCTTTGTGGTTACGTTATAAGACTTTAACTAACGCGATTTTCTTATTTCTCAAAGTTTTGGTCCCTATCTCATATCTCTTGTCCATGGAGCTTCTTTAGTCCTTTGATTTTCTACTAACTTTTTGACTAGAGAAATGTGTTTGTTCCCTAATATCTACGTTTTCAACCAAAGACATAGCCTCAACCTTCTTATTCTTTCTTTTGAGCAAAGAAAATAGACCCGGTATGTACTTCCTTAGCATATGAACATGAAAAATGTTGTGTAAAAATTTAGGGTTTTACATCTTTTCCTTCTTCTAAGGGTTTCATCCTTGAAATATGTATAATAATGAATATGTAGAGAAATTTTTGATCCTTTTTCTTGACATCCTTTCTTTTCACATAAAAATTTCTTCAAAAATCATGTTTAATTAAAGTCATCATACATCCAACTTACAATATCATATACAATGTTTGAATTATCTTCTTGTCTTTATGTCTATCATCCTTCATAGAAGTATAAACCTAAGTGCATCACTATTTTTCTCTCTTTTCTTTGTATCTTGCATTTCATGTATATAAACTTGTGTTTAACCATATGCCAAAAGAGAATCGTACGCTAGGAACTCTTTACTCCAAAATATACAAATGATCCTAAAATATTAGATTTAACTTTAGGATATAGAAAAACATCATGCGCTCTAATAAATCTACTAATAGATCCCCTTATTTGTGAAATAACCAATCTCGTTTATAACAGTGAAAATACATCATACTTGAAGCTTGACTTTCTTTTCTATAAAATTTATAACAGACTATTAAATATTGCTTTTGAAATATCATGTATCAAAATAAAAATTTTAGGCTTGCTCTGTCACGTCGTTCCATAAATTTCCCAACCAATATCCACTAAAAGAAAATAATAATCTCATGTTTAATCTCTAGTCTTCTGCATTAATATTCTAGAGTACTCTATTGATGTCCCTACTAATTCAAAGGTCATCCATAAAAGAAACTATTTTGTGTGAGCTCTATCATATCATGTTATGGATCATTTAATTTGCTGAAATATTATCATAAATAATTTTTTCCTAAATTTAATCCTCACTAAGCCTCAAACATTCCTATAGTCAACCCTTTTGATAACATGCACATTTGTAAAATATCCTTCACTTAAAAAATTACTATAGAGATATGTGACCTTACAAAATCCTGTCATTAACCTTATATAATTCTCAAACTTGTTCACTAAAAATACATAACTATCATTACACTTCTCTCAAGCTATATATTAATTATCTACTCCTCCATAAACTTTTTCTACAAGAAAAATAATATGATCACATAATTAACTTCTTGTCACAAAACTTTTTGATTATCAAATATTCCATTATATATAAATAATTAAACAAAGATCGCTTCTTTCTCCAAATAACATAAGTTTATGTTTCATTGATTAGTAAGATAATTATAATATAGTCATGGGAAATGTAACTTAACATATATATTTTAGAAGGTCGATAATTTCTATACTTACTTGGAGGACTTGAAACTAACGTGTGGCGATGCGTATTGGAAATGGAAACCGTTGTGATACCATAGCTGTGACGCCCCTTAAAGGCATCGTAGGGAGCATTGCTTTTAACATCAAACTTAATAATTACCGATATGAAGTTCCAAACAATCAACAACACTCAGAGAAATATCCTAGGAAATACATCTACGTTTTTATAACTACTTGCTAGATTCAACTTTTCTTCCTCGGTTAGCTCATTGTAACACCTAAGGTATTCAGCTAACTGACTACGTGCAGAAAACTCAGTTTACAAAAACAAATATTTAACAATACAAACTCGCACATATAATGCAAGCACTCTTAATACATAGTCAAACAACTAATTAAGACTAATTGCGAAGACATGAACTATATAGCGTATTCTTTAATTAAAAAAACCTACGAAACTAAAATCTAAAATACAAATTACATTCAACAAAATATAAGTTTAAAAAAACATATCACAAATAGAACTAAGTCTCAAACAAAAAAAAATGCTAAACATAATATATTAAGTCTCAAACAAAAAAAAAAAATTGTAGAACATAATATATTAGATTTTGTTTAAGTTCAAATTCCTTTCATGACATGACTCTATTTCCAATCTAACAATCCTTGTCCTCTATCACAGTCAACCTGCATCTTATCCTTATCTACAATATAATTTAAACTAAGTAAGCATAAACTTAGTCAGTATACATTCCTATCTTACAACATAAAAAATTTTATGAAAATCATTACATAACATCGTAATCATAATCATAGTAGTGCACGAGGCACATGTTTATATAGAAGATATTTTTTCATTTAAACTTTCATATCAAAACATTATTCATTTTATTTTTAAGGGCTCAAGAATTGTACCATAAACATAAACATACTTGTATGAGAGGAGTGAGGTAACTAATCCTAGACCAAACATATAAGTCCACCTTGCGAGACAGTCCACCAAGCCAAACAAACATAAACATGTGGAACTCTTAATTAAGTGATACCTGTATAAAGATATACCTTTAACTTAGCTCGTTATTGAAATATTTGTTAATCCTTCTTGTTGTAACAAGAGTTTTCATGAGAAGACAATATGTAAAAACAAACTTAAAAATTATCATAAAATATATTCTCTAAACTTTTTTGTAAACTTTTATTATGTTGCAGGTGAGAATATACTTACTTGACTTGCTTGCTTATTAAAACTTAAATCGGATGATGTTGCTATGGTTCTCGATGTGCTCGTTTTTTGGAGTGTCCATGTCAATCATTCATCTAATAGATGAAATTAATATTCATGTTCATAATATCATATAATGCCATATTACATCAACAAACATCATTATTAATGAAGCAAAGCATTTTTAAGTCACAAACATGCACTTAGAGTCAAGAATTATTCCATAACATAGCTAACAAATATAAACATCACTCAAATTTTCTTCTTTTGAAAATATTAATCCAAAATACATTTTTCTAATTTTCAAACTATTTAAGCAAATCTACGAGTCACAAAAACTGACTGACCTTTGAGGATTTATAGGAATAAAGTTAACACACACACACACATGCACACATATATAACATTCAAAATTTTCTTTAGACATTAAAATTTCACTTGATAAATTAGATAAATCACATAATCAATACTACAAAATCTGCCAATAAAACCTGGGTAGTGAGTAGTCCTAATTAAAAATTATGGATTATATCATCTATACTATAAAATAATTTATAAAAATTACTACACATAATAGACACATAAAATAATAACATATCCAAAATTTAGCTCTAAATAAATTTGGAATTTTCAAAACATACGTTCGAATTTAGGGTTAATATTAACATCAGACATGCTAAACAACGAACATGTTTAATTCAAATATTTTTATAACATCAAATATGTATGATATGCTTTTGAAATTTTTATGTGACATTCTTAACATATAAATAAAATAGAAAAATAATAAATTACATAAAATACATTTAAAAGTATGATTTATCATCTCATGAATTACATAGACTATATCAGATAGACATTTATAACTACTAAGTACTTAGCAATCAATGAATTTTATTTCAAAACATAATAAAATACGAAGCTAAAAATTTACAAACATTTAGTTAAAAAAGTCAAAAGACGCTTGTTAATACAAATCTACCAACAAATAAAATTTCATGAGTAGTGTTTGAATGAAAGCTTATAACCCTAGAAATATTTTAAGCAAAAATTTATTAAAAAAAAATCCTAGACATTCGTAACATATATATACACATCATATCCAAAAATCATAGCAAAATAAAATCATTTTAATTTGAAACATTGCCGGCAACCTTACCAACTAACCAAAAATCCTAAAATTCTATATCACACTCTAATAACAAAACCTTATTTTTATGAAATTTCATGACATCATATGAACATAAAAGCTTTCAACCATAAAATAGCATTGTCATAATCAAAGTAATAAACAAAATAATTTATTTTTCATAAAAACATACATGCGTATACTTTCACAACATAAAAGAACAATTTTCTAATAAAGTTTATCACAAAACAATACATATCAATCATAAAAATTTAAAACCATAAAAACTTTTAAACCATACTTTAAATTCTTATGTTTTCTTCAACAAATACAAGGACTTGCAGACTTGCACGCAAAATCTCCAAAAAGAATTCCTTCTGCTTTGGCTTGAAAGAAAACAAGAGTAATGAATTCCTAGCTTAAAGGATTAGAGAGATGATGGAAGCTTAATGAACATGAATTTGAGAGGGGATGAGGAGAGAATTTTCTTTGGCTAGAAATTAGAAGAATAAAGGCCTTGGTGGCTTAAAGATATATTTATAGGTTTATAAGATAGGAGTTAAATAAGTGTAGAAAACCCTAGCCCTAGTCTAATTAGGTATCACCTTTTTTTAAGATGAGTGTAATCTTAATTTAATGAGGTTTCCTTTTTTTTTTTCCTTTTTTTTTTCTTTTTCTTTTGCTCCCCTAAACTACACGATCTAGACTTAATATAATATAATATAATATAATATAAATTGTAATATAATATAATATCTTAATACAATATATCATACAATAATATCTCAATATATAATATGATATAATATAATATAATATAATATGATATAATATAATATAATACTTTATATCCAACAATAATGTTAGTTCTCATGACCCAAAAAAGTATTAATTTACACATTATTATTTTTTTGGACACTTTATATTATCTAATTTGTTAACGCCACAACAAAAATGTTACACATGTAATTATCATAATATCATAAATGTTACCAAAAAATAAGAAAATATGCAATGAAATTCATGTCATCATCAAGAATATAACTTTAGAGCATATATAACTCTGGAGCATTATAACAATTATAACTTTAGAGCAAGTTGAAACTCTTAAAAAAATAAATACGTTATGCTCATCATCATTTTTGACATGATCATCTTGAGCATATCGATCCCTTGTGACCATCACTTGTGACATTACTAAACAAAAAGTTAATTTACTTAACATAAATAATAATAGCGTTTAAATATCACATTCTAACGTTAAATTAACATAAGTATGCATAGAAGCAAACAAGAAATGTTGCACTATATTGGTCTATTTATGTTCAATTCACTAACATCAAATACTAGCAATACTTGCATTTCATTGTTCCTTTATAGTAGTACGTAGGTTGCTCAATATACTCCAACTTCATACAATTTCCTCAATCTCATTCATCTCGGTGACGAGAGAGAAACTATATTTGACTATCTGAGAAACTAACTCTTACCTCTTTCCATGTACTTTACTTGTCATCCTAAAAATTGACTTTGTTGTGTGCATTGATAATCTCTTATTTATCTTTCTTTCTTTTTCCTTTGGACATAGGAAGTAAAAATCCCTTATGCCCCATTTTCATGTAAACGAAATCCCTTATGCTCGATTTTCATGTAAATGAAATTGTAACTTTGTAATATCTTTTTTAATTTAGAGAAGAGATGAAGTGCGCTTTCTTATTTTTGCTTATGATTTTATGTATACTAAACCTTATTTTCCCCCCTTCTTTTACATACACAAAGCTTTTCATTATTTTTTTTCATAACTTGATCATTTGAGGTGTCTCAATTTTGTGTGTAAGAAATTTATTTTCCTTTTAATTTATTTTCCTTTTCTTTCTTTGCTGGCATAAAAGTAGCACATTTTTCCATTTTCTCTTACTGTATTAATTCTGCCAGCATGTATGGGTTTATGTTAAAATATTTCTTCCTAACATCAAACTCTTATCATATTTAAAATGCAAATTTTATTGTTTTTCTTTTAACATTTTTATGAAAATGAAAATATAATTAAAAAATGTTTATAAAAATGAATTTGAGAACTTAAAATTGGTTTTTAAATGAATTACAATGGTGTAAAAGGCCCAAAATAAACTATAACTAGCTTTGACGTGTCCCACATGTGCGGAGCAGTTGAATCGAATTAGTAATATATAACAGGCTCTGTTTATGATCCTTAAAAAAGGACTATAAACTACCACATAACATAATATATAAAAATTTTATATTATGTTTATTAAACATCACAGGACCCTTGTACAAGTATAGTATTAGTTTGGATAACTAAATTTTTTTATAATCATTATTAATTAATTTTTTGATATTTTGTTAGATATATATTTTTAAGGGAGTCTTTTTATCCTTATGATCTTTTTGAATCTAAATTTTTCAAAAAATTTAAAATTCCCCTTATATTTTTTGGTTTCCTTCCAAGTCTTAAAAAGGAAACAATTGAAATTGAATATTTTGTGCTGACTTTTTCTATGGTTCCTGTTTTAAACATTCATTGTTATTTTTATTCATTTCATTATTTAAAATTATAAGTCTTTACAAGTATCGTTGTTTATATTTTTGTAATTAAAACATCTACTAGTTATTTTTAAATTTAAAATGTTCTATTTGAACAATTATGTTTATGTTACCTTGAACAAACACCATACTATGATTTTTACGTTATATGTTAATAGTTGTGTTACGTTAAACAAATATCATGTTGTCATTTTACTTTATACGTTATATAGGAGCATGGAAGGATATTGAATATAGATGATGTACTCTACACAACATTACTTGCATAAGCATGAGGCATGGTTTAGTGCCTTTTTGGGAGATTAATGCCTACTCAAAAGGCCAAAATATCCCTAGGCCTCGCTCAAGATAATAATAGCAGAAACAAGGAAATAGAATCTTTAAAGTATGGAATAAAAATTAAAAAAATTATACTACATAACACAGTTTTAATTCTTAATGTAATTAAATAGTGTACTTTTAAAATTAGGTAAATTGTTTCGGTTGTGCTCTGACCTTCCACGAAAGTGATTATTTGGTCCTCAACCTTTTTTTATTGAATTGACCTAACCTTTGATTTTACTTGCTGAGAAATCATTTTAATTGAAGTTTGTTAAATTTAGCCTCACGTGAGAGACATGTGACCACCTACTAAAGGACATTTTAATAAAATACATAATTTGTTTTTTAAAAATTAAAATTAAAACAAGATTCTTCTCTCTGCACTGGGGGGGGGGGGGGGGGGGGGGGGGGGGGGGGGGGGGGGGGGGGGGGGGGGGGGGGGGGGGGGGGGGGGGG
>CAMOHE010055313.1:0-24930 GCA_946598075.1 Artocarpus hirsutus
TTATTTATTTGTTTAATTGTTCTAGCTTGTTTTCTATATATTTATCTGTTTTACGAAATTTCTTTTAAAATTGAATAATTTCCAAATATATAGTCCTACTGAGCCTTTCGTTCACGATTTGTTTTTTTTTTTTAAATCTTAACCCTAGGTGGACATCAGCTTAGGATTGGAGAAGAGTCCGTTGACCGAACTTACTATCAGTAGAAGATTGAGTAGGTTAAAATACAATTCAAGGCATGTAAGATTCTTAACTTATTCTTTTATTTTGGACTGTGGTTGTATTGTAATATTGTCAGTACTTTATGTGTGTGCACAATATGTGGGCCAGTGGGACCCATACGCGTTCCGCCCCATATTTAATTGTTTAATATTATTTTTATTTGTTTAATTATCATAATGGTTTATTTTAATTCCTTAAATTATTCTACTTAAACAAATTTTAAAATTATCACTTTTTAATTATAAATTTGAATTTTAAATCCTGTTTTTAACTAAATCTTTATTTAATTAACTTAATTAAACCACCATATCACCTCTCGTACTCCGGGGCGTGACAAGTATCAAATCAAACGTTACTAAGAATATGGTCTTCCTTTAGTATAGCTATAAGCAAGAGTCATTCATGTAGAGGATTGGTTCCAATTAATTAGTTATAGACTCTAAGCCTCAAGACATGCTAAAACTAAACACACTTTTTTTTTGGGGGAGGGTGAGGGGTTTGGATTAATTAACTAAAATGTTAAATTAAAGAAAACAAAAAAAGAAAAATTAAAACAAGACCAAACACAAATAATCGAACTAGTTAATGGATCATTCTCCACTATTAATCAATAACTATAAAATTAATCAATAAGTTATTTCCATTTCTTTATTAAAACTAGCAACCAGAAATAATAATAAATTATGTTGTCTCAATCTTTCTTTATTGTCTCATTAAATAAAATAAGCTCTTTATTAAATCCCTTTTATTTAAATAACATAGAACAAGCTTTCTAGATTTAGCTTAACTGAAGTGTTAAGATGTAAAGATAGGTTGATCTAAACAACAAACATACAAGCTCAGTTCATTTAACGTGGGTTATGTTCCACATATAATCATATAAAAAGTTAATCATAATCAATGATTACACTATATTATTAACAATTAGAATAATAAGACAATTATAGATCAAACATTCCAATCTAACAATAAATAATTCTCAAGTTCTATTTAGTTTCGCACCCAAATAAAACAAGAAAATAGTCATAAAAAATAATTATGAAAGAATATAAAAAATTTCAATTAAAAAATTAGAAATAATTCTGACAATCAATTAACTAGCCATATCAAGAGTTTTGAAATCACCTTAATCAAAATAAAACTAAACTAAAAACATGGAAAAAGAAAAGAAGAAGACGAAGAAAAAGAAGAACGGTAATGATATTGAAGAGTCTTTTATTGGATGATGGAGCCAAATCAACCCAGCAAAAGAGAAAGAAGAGAAAAAAAAAGGGGGGGTAGAGCCCCAGCCTGCAATGCCAGAATTGGGTGCTGCGGCGCCAATCCGTGACCAAACCAACGTTGCGGTGCTGTGTTAGAGCACCGTGGTGCCAAGAATCTGTCCTTTGTGATTTTTACGGGATTTTGAAGTCAAAAAATGAGAAACTACTAGGGTTTCTCATTAGTTGCTATTTTTCACTCTTCTTTGGGGTATAAATAGAAATAAGAAGGCTAGGGCTTATTAAGAGAGCAATAGTGACTCATATTTTGTGAGAGAGGCATATTTTAGAGTGTGAGGCTATTAGGGTGTTTGAGAGAGTTAAGAGAGATTTGGGAAACACAAAATTTAGAGTATGTGAAAGAAATTTCTCTTATAATCTGTATTCATCTCCTTCATTATAGTGGAATCTACAGCGGTGGAAACAGGACGTAGTCTCAAAATTGGACGAACCTGTATAAAATTTTGATGTTCTTTTCTTCTTTTCTTTTATGCAATTATTCGTTCTTAGTATTCTTAAAATTAAGAGGCACCTAATTCCCCAACAACTGGTGTCAGAGCGAAGGTTTGGGTCAAGAATGATGACTAGAGAAGAAGAGTCGGCTGCTAGTATCACAAATTTGATAGTTCGGATTTTTCCTATTGGAGGATGCAAGTGGAAGACTTCCTCTATAGTAGAAAACTACACTTGCCCTTGGGTAATAAGCCCAAAGGCATGAAGGATAATGAATGGACTCTCTTTGATAGACAGGTGTTGGGTGTGATCTGTTTGACCTTATCAAAGAACGTGGCTCATAACGTATCGAAGGAGAAGACCATAGCAGGGATGATGAAGGCCCTGTCAGATATGTATGAGAAGCCCTCAGCCAATAACAAGGTACACCTCATGAAGAAACTCTTCAATTTAAAAATGCCTGAAGGTGCCTTAGTGGTAGAGTGTCTAAATAATTTCAATGCCGTTTTGAATCAATTGGTCTCTATGAAGATTAAATTTGATGATAAGATCAATGCCCTAATCTTTTTGGCCTTGTTACGTACTAGATGAGAACCCATGAGGGTAGCCATTACAAATTCAACTGGGAATGCAAAACTGAGGTTTGTTGATGTCAGAAATTATATTCTAGCAGAAGAAGTTCAGAGAAAGGATTCTAGTGAAGCCTCAACGTCGAACTCAACCCTTAATGTTGAGAATAGGGGTAGGAAACTTGAAAGGCATTCCAACAAGGATAATGGCAAAAGGGGTTAGTCGAGGAATGGGAGAAGCAAGTTGAGGAACAGTAGGATTGTGGAGTGTTGGAACTACGAAAAAACCAGCCACTTGAAGAAGAATTGTAGGGCTTTGAACAAGAATGAAGACAAAAATAGTGACGCCGCAAACGTTGCCACTAAAGAGGCACATGATGCCTTACTCTTGTCTATTGACAATTCCCTTGATTCATGGGTGATAGACTTAGGAGCATCATTCTACACCATTGCACATAGTGAAGTCTTGGAAAATTATTTTGCCGAAAATCATAATAAGGTTTATCTTGTTGACGGTAAACCTTTGGATATTGTTGGCATTGGAGATGTTAGTTTAGGGAGCTATGGTTGTTGTTCGGGGACGTAAAGTTAGAACTCTTTACATTAATTCTAGTTGAAAAGATACTATAGCAGTTGCTGACTCTGCTGCCAACACTGAGCTATGGCACTATAGGCTCAGGCACATGAGTAATAAGGGAATGAAGGTGCTTCACTCTAATGAAAAATTACCAGGAATGAAAACTGTTGATCATAGGTTGTGTGAGGGTTGCATCTTTGGCAAGTAGAAAAGAGTCAGTTTCTCAACAACAGGCAGAGAGCCTAAGTCTAGAAAGTTAGAGCAAGTTCACACTGATGTGTGGGGCCCTTCGATGGTGTCTTCTCTTGGTGGTGCTAATTACTATGTGATGTTTATTGATGACTCAAGCAGGAATGTATGGGTTTACTTTCTTAAAAAAAATATGATGTCTTTAATGCTTTCAAGAGATGGAGAGCTATGGTGGAAAATGAGGCAAATTTGAATGTAAAGTGCTTGCAGTCTGACAATGGGAGAGAGTATATAGATGATGATTTCAAGCGGTATTGTGTTGAGAATGAAGTAAAGATGAAGAAAACTATTCCAGGGAAACCACAATAGAATGGTGTAGCTGAGAGTATGAACAGGACTCTAAACGAGCGTGCCAGAAGTATGAGGTTGCATACGGAGCTACCAAAGTCGTTTTGGGCTAAGGTAATCAACACTGCAGCTCATCTAATTAATAGAAGTCCATCCACACCATTAAAGTTCAAGCTATCGGAAGAAGTATGGAGTAGTAAAAAGGTTGACCTCTCTTATTTGAAAGTATTTGGTTGTGTTTCCTATGTTCACATTGATTCTACTGCTAGAAGTAAACTCGATGTAAAATCTAAGAAATGTTTCTTAGTTGGCTATGGTGGACTTGAGTTTGGTTATCATTTCTAGGATGTCCAAAATCTGAATATTATCAAGAGCAAGGATGTGATCTTTAATGAAGGTATTATGTATATGGATAGGGACAGCACTGACTCTAGGAGTTCAAGGTCTGAAGATAAAAAGCCTGAGGTGATTCCATTGAAGGATCTTCTTGAAGTAGAAATGCAGAATTCAGAAGTTAAAGACCAAGAAAATATTGCTCTAGAAGGAAACTAGAGTAATCCTACAACTCCAATCAGGAGATCTAGCATGACCATCATACCGTTGCAGAGATACTCTCCATCATTACATTATATTTTGTTGACCGATAGAGGTGAGCCGTAGAGCTATGATGAAGCTGTGCAGGCTAAAGATTCGGCAAAGTGGGAGTTAGTCATGAGGGATGAAATGGATTCTTTAATTTCCAATTAGAGATGGCACTTGAAAGAGTTACCAAAGGGCAAAAAGGCCTTACATAACAATGGGTGTATTAGATAAAAGATGAATCTGATCCTAGCAAATGATACAAGGCAAGACTGGTGGTAAAAGGTTTTGAACAGAAAGAAGGCATTGATTTTAATGAGATTTTTTCTCTGGTGGTGAAATTAACCATGATCAGAACAGCACTTGCGCTAGTGGCAAATGAAGACTTGTTATTAGAATAGTTGGATGTTAAGACAGCCTTTCTCCATGGTGATTTAGATGAGGACATCTACATAAAGTAGCCACAAGGTTTCAAAGTATAGGGTAAGAAGAACATAGTATACAAACTTCAAAAGAGCTTGTATGGCTTAAACATGCTCCTAGGCAGTGGTACAAGAAGTTTGACGGTTTTATATGCAGCAATGGTTTCTTGAGACGTCAAGGAGATCACTGTTGTTATATGAAAAATTTTGGTGACTCATGCATCATATTGTTGCTATATGTTGATGACATGCTGATAGCAAGAGGATGCAAACAGGAGATTGACAAGCTAAAGAAGGAGCTATCTAAAGAGTTTGTAACGAAGGATTTGGGTGTTGAATAACAAGGAACAGTAATGGTCTAAAACTGTTACAAAAAGAATATGTTGAAAAAGTGTTGAATAGATTCAACATAAGTAATGCAAAGCCTATGAGTACTCCTTTGGCTAGTCACTTCAAGTTATCAAAGGAGCAATCACCGACCATGAAGCAGGAATGAGACCACATGGCTAAGGTGCCTTATGCTTTAGCAATAGGCAGTCTCATGCATGCCATGGTTTATACCAGACCAGACATTGCACATGCAGTGGGAGTTGTGAGCAGGTACATGAACAATCCAGGCAAGCAGCATTGGAAGGCAGTGAAATGGATTTTTAGATATTTGAGAGATACTACAAGTTTAGCTTTGTGTTTTAAGAAGTCATACTTGGGACTACAGGGATATATAGATGCTGATATGGCTGGAGTTATTGATGGCAGAAAGAGTAACACCGGTTATGTTTATACTATCGGTGGCACAGTAGTTAGTTGGCTCTCAAAGCTACAAAAGATAGTTGCACTCTCTACAATAGAAGTAGAGTATGTGGTGATGACTGAAGCAAGCAAGGAGATGATTAGGTTGAAGACATTCTTAGAAGAACTAGGTCATAAGCAGAAAAGGAGTGTGCTAAATAGTGACAGTCAGAGCGCCATTCACTTGGCAAAAAATCTTGCATTTCATGCTAGGATGAAGCATATACAATTACAATATCACTTCATTAGATTGGCTTTGGAGGATGGAGTGTTGAAGCTTGAAAAGATTCTTAGAAGTCAGAATCCAATAGATATGCTTACCAACACTGTTTCAATCGAGAAACTGAAGTTGTGCATAACTTTGTTGGACTTTGCCATGAGGCATGAGAAGTTGTTGCCATTGTAGTTGGAGACATGGTGATTAATTAGTCTCCAAGTAGGAGATTGTTGGAGGATGGAGCCAAATCAACCCAGCAAAAGAGAAAGAAGAGAAAAAAAGGGGGGCAAAGCACCATTGCTGCAGTGCCAGAATTGGGCGCAGTGGGGCTAATCTGTGACTAGACCAACTCCGTTACACTGGTTTAGAGCGCCACAGTGCTAAGAATCTGTCCTTTGCAATTTTTTACGGGGTTTTGAAGCCAAAAAAGGGAAAACTGCTAGGGTTTCTTATTAGTTGCTATTTTTTAATCTTCTTTGGGGTATAAAGAGAAATAACAAGGCTAGGGCTTGTTAAGAGAGCAATTGTGACTCATATTTTGTGAGAGAGGCAAATTTAAGAGTGTGAAGCCATTGGGGTGTGTGAGAGAGCTAAGAGAGATTTGGGAAAGACAAAATTGAAAGTGTGAGAAAGAAATTCTCTTGTAATCTGTATTCATTTCCTTCATCATAGTAGAATCTGCAGCGATAGGAACAAGACATAGTCTCAAATTTGGACAAACTTGTATAAAATTTTGGTGTTCTTTTCTTCTTTTCTTTCTACAATTATTCTTTCTTGGTGTTCTTAGAATTAGGACACACCTAATTCCCCAACATCTTCCATGTGGATGATGCTCCTTGAGCCAACACAGGAGCTTTTTTTAATCTTTCCACTCTTACAACTGAAAAAAACTAATTAAAAGGATTGCCTTCTTGTCCTCCAAAGTGATGTTGCAACATATATGGAAGGATTCAATGTATATTATTGTAAATTATTTTCTATTAATTAGTTTCCTATTTTTAGGTTTGACTTTTACTGTGTAGTTCCTAAAATAGTTCCCAAACATAAAGGTAGAGAATCTATGAAGTTTGTAAGGTATTCGTTCACTAATTCAATGATTTAGTCACAATTCATGTCAGCAGAGTAAATATCATATTTCTCCTAATGTTAGCTTACATGGTATCAAAGCATTATTAGGGTCAACACAGGTTGAGAAAAAAACGATGACTAATCTGGAACAAGCAAAAGGGAAGCCTCTGAGGTTTCCTCGGGTACCTATAGACTCCTCCTACAATTGTTCCCACTACTTACCAAGAAAATCCTTCTTTATAGATCACTACTAACAAGTTGAACAGTAAAAATTTTGTTCAATGTCCTGTTCGGCTCTAATGGTGATAAGAGAAAAAGGAAAGATGGGCTATCTCAATTCTAAAACCAGCAACTGATGGCCCCTTCTATCCTAATTAGGATGCTTAGAATTCTATGTTCACGGCATAGTTAGTACACTCTATAGAGGAGAACATTGGTGATACATATCTCTTCTAATCAATTGTAAGTGAGATTTGGGCAGCCATCAATCTCACCTACTTCGACTTAGAAAATGCCTCACAAATGTTTGAACTACAAAATTAAGCATGCAATTTGCAACATGGTGAGTTAAACATTACCATATATTACAATTCCTTGACCAGGTGATGGCAAAAAATTGATCTTTTAATTCCTCTCACTGGAAGCACCATGAGGATGTTGTCATGTATAAGAAGCTGGTAGATAAAGACCACATCTATGATTTCCTTGCTAGTCTTAACAAAGAACTAGATGATGTTTGAGGTTTTTTGCTTGGGATGCGACCTATTTACGTCTATTGCCAAGATATTTTCTAAAGTATGATGTAAAGAGTCATAAACATGTTGGAGATTGTGATCGATTATTGGGAAATAATATATTTGTAAATAATCAACATAGAGATTTTAGGGAGATTTTAGGGGATATTATCTAAAATTAGTTAGTTTCCTTTTATGTTCTGTTTTTCTTATTTTGTCTCTTGATTATAGTTTTATATATGTATATTGATATTCACTTGATGGAATAAGAGAGAAAATAAGTTCTTTTCACATAATATATGTTTCATGGTATCAGAGCCATCGGACTGGTGATCAATGGCCGGTAGAAATCAAGCAACAATGGCAGAAAAGGAGGATTTGGAGAGCGCCAGTGAACAAACCTCCATACGAGCACCAACTAGATTCTCGACTCCTTCATACGACAATCATGCTCTATAGATTACTCTACATAAATTGAATGGAGCAAACTTCCGTGAATGGTTCCAATCAGTCATGTTGGTTGTTCCCGGTAGAGGAAAGGTTGGGTATCTCACCGGAGCGACGAAAAAACCAAAGGAAACAGCCCCAAACTTCAGGACATGGGAGGCAAAAAATTCAATTGTCATGGCCTGGCTTATCAATTCAATGGAGCCAGACATAGGAAGGATATATCTTTTCTGCAAAACAGCGAAGGAGATTTGGGAGTTTGTACAAGAAACTTATTCAAATTTAGAAAACACTTCCTAATGCTTTGAAGTTAGATAAAAAATTCGCAATACTTAGCAAGGGACTATGATAGTCACAAAATACTACAATTCCTTAGTGGAGTTGTGGCAGGAGATGGACCTCAACTATGAAGTTGGATGGAACTGCGCAATAGATGCCCAAAAATACAAAAAACTGCTTGAAAAGGAGCGGGTATTTGATTTCTTACAGGGTTTAAATTATGAACTAGATGAGGTTCGTGGAAGGTTGCTCGGAATGAAGCCACTTCCATCACTCCGAGAAGTGTTTACGGAAGTACAGAGGGAAGAAACACGGAAACGGGTTTTGATGAAACCTGCTTCTGATTCTGGCCAAGCTGAAATGCAGGGTTCAACACTCATAACAAATAGACGTGATGGTGTTCGTGGTTTACAACTAAAAGAGAAGTTATGGTGTGACCACTATCACAAGCCGAATCATACTCGGGACGTGTGCTAGGATCTCCATGGAAGACCTACAAACAAAAAACAAAGAAACCAAAGGGCACCAAACCGAACTACACAGGTGGCTGAAACTCAGTACGCAGCAGTAAAGGATCTTGGTCTCACAGCTGAACAAGTGGAAATGCTTCACCAACTGTTAAACAAACCAAATTCTTCTTCTAAAACTGAGTCACAATGCTCTCCCATGGCTAATGCTGCAGTAACTCAACAAGGTAAAAGAAGCCACTCTCTTTTATCAACGCTTGTAAAAAGGGGGAGCTGGATAATTGATACAGGTGCCTCGGATCATATGACTGGCTCTTATGAAGTATTTGCCTCATATGAAAGAAGTGATCAAGCAATGAATGTTTGGGTGGCAGAAGGAAATATTTCTCCTATAGTTGGAAAAGGGACAGTTTGTATCTCAAACTTATCCTTAAAGAATGTCTTACATGTGCCTTACTTGACTTATAATTTAATCTCAGTAAGTAAGTTGGCAAGAGATATGGATTGTGTTATAACATTTTTTTCATCTCACTGTGAATTTCGGGACCGATGTTCGGGGAGGACGATTGGCAGTACTGAGGAAAAGAATGGTCTTTACCATCTTTCAATAACGGGTGATTTCTCTAAAATTCAGTCGTCCAGAAGTTTGTCACTCCCAGTCTCGTCTAATTTAGATGTTATGTTATGGCATAGGCGTCTAGGACATCCTAGTTTTCATTATCTAAAAGCATTGTATCCACATCTTTTTGTCAATAAAAATGAACCTTCTTTTCAGTGTGAACATTATATTCTTGCCAAAGAATCTCGAAAGTTCTATACTTCTCACCTGTATGAACCTTCAAAACCATTTCAACTCATACACAGTGATATTTGGGGTCCATCAAGAGTTGTAACCTTGACAGGAACTCGTTGGTTTATTACCTTAACCGATGATCATACAAGGGTTTGTTGGGTCTATCTTATGAAAGACAAATCTGAAGCTTTTTCTTTGTTTCAAAGATTTCATAAATACGTTCAAAATGTTTTCCAAACATCAATCCAGATTGTTCGTACAGATAATGGGAAAGAATATTTTTCACATGAATTTACCCAATACCTGTATGACATAGGTGTTCATCATCAGAGTTCTTGTGTTTCAACTCCCCAACAAAATGGGGTGGCTGAGAGGAAAAATTGCCACTTAGTAGAAACGGTTAGATCACTTATGTTCACAAATTTTGTTCCAAATTCATACTGGGGGGATGCCATTCTTACCTCGTCCTATTTAATCAATCGCCTTCCTTCCAAAATTCTACGTTTTAGAACTCCAATGAGTGTCCTTTTAGATCACTTTCTGCATATGAAACTACTAAATTCTCTACCACCAAAAGTGTTTGGCTGTATGGCATATGTGAGAAATCATGATCCAAGTTTAAGTAAACTAGCACCAAGAGCTTTTAGATGTGTATTTGTAAGCTACTCACCAACACAAAAGGGCTACAAGTGCTATTCTCCAAGTCTCAAAAAGTTCTTTGTTTCTTATGGTGTCGATTTCTTTGAAAATCAGCCATATTTCAATTCCTCTCTCCAGGGGGAGAATTCAGTGTAGAGAGTCATTGGGATCCAACAATTTCTCTTCCTATTTCCCTTCCTATTTCCCAAGACCTTGTCTCAATTCCAAGCTCAAGTTAACTCGTTCTTGAAAACACTAATTCACAGACCTCTCAAGTGACTATTTCAGGGGAAGAACCAGTAATTGAACAACCTCTACCAGAGAAACCTTTGTTGGTTTACTCATGAAGACCTAAGGTAGTTCCTCGGCCTTCCCGAGAGTCCAACCCAGAGCCGGTCTTGGAAGAAGCAACTGAAGTGGAAGACATGGAAGTGCCAATTCCTTTTAGAAAAGGGAAGAGGTCTTGTACCAAGTACTCAATTTATAATGTTTTGACATACTCTCAACTGTCTCCAGAATACAGGGCCTTCACAACAAAGATTGATAGTGTTGAAATACCAAGAAGTATTAATGAAGCATTAAAAGAACCGAGGTGGAGAGAAGCTATATTGGAAGAAATGAGAGCTTTGCTTGAGAATGGCACCTGGGAAGTAGTAGACTTGCCAGAAAACAAGAAAGTTGTTAGGAGTAAATGGGTTTTCACAATAAAGTACAAGGCAAATGGAGACATAGAACGATACAAGGCTCGGTTGGTGGCACAAGGCTTCACTCAAACACACGGGTTTGATTATGAGGAGACATTTGCTCCTGTTGCAAAGTTCAACTCAATCCACGTACTTCTTTTTATTGCAGCAAACCTTGACTGGGAATTGCATCAACTTGACATTAAGAATGCATTCTTAAATGGTAAACTTGAAGAGGAAGTGTATATGAAGATTCCTCCTGGGTTCGAGTCAGAAGAAGAACCAAGAAAAGTTTGCAAATTGAAGAGATCTTTGTATGGGCTAAAGCAGTCTCCACGAGCTTGGTTCACCAAATTGAGCACTACACTGAGCAGACTAGGATATAATCAAGGAAAAGCAGACCATACCGTCTTCATAAAGGTGGGAAATGATGGAAAAAAATCAATTCTTATTGTGTATGTGGATGACATCATACTCACGGGGATGAAGATGTTGAAATTCAAAACCTCAAAGGTCAACTAAAGAAGGAATTTGAGGTTAAAGAATTGGGACACTTGAAGTATTTTCTTGGGATGGAAATCGCTAGAAGTAAAAAGGGTATTTACATCTCACAACGGAAATATATCCTAGACCTTTTGCAGGAAACTGGGAAGCTAGGATGTAAACCGGCTAGCACTCCACTTGAAAAAAACTAGAAGGGAAGGTTTATAGAAGGAGAACCAGCTATGGACAAAGGGACATATCAACGATTAGTTGGAAGGTTAATCTACCTATCTCTTACAAGGCCAGATATTGCATATGCTGTAAGTGTTGTATGTCAATTTATGCACTCTCCAACTAAAAGTCATTTGGAGGCAGTGAATCACATACTAAGATATCTCAAGGGATCACCTTGAAGAGGTTTGTTGTTTCAAAAATGCAGTAATAGGTGCATAGAAGGATTTGTGGATGCAGATTGGGCTGGAAGTGAAGATTGCAAGTCAACCTCAGAATACTGTACAAAGGTATGGGGTAACCTAGTCACTTGGAGGAGCAAAAAACAATTGGTTGTTGCAAGGAGTAGTGCTGAAGTAGAGTTTCAGGCAATTGCACAAGGAATCTGCGAAGTAATTTGGCTAGAAAGGTTGACAGAAGATTTACAGATACCAGTTACTACTCCTATTAAGCTATTTAGTGATAGTAAATCGGCCATAAGCATAGTGAAGAATCCAATTCAGCATGACCGTATGAAACATGTGAGAATTGATGAAAATTTCATCAAGAATGAAATTGAAGAAGGCGGCATCAACTTGTGCTACATTCCTACTCACTCAAAAGAAGCTGATATACTCACAAAGAGTTTACCAAAGCCAAATCATGAAAATATTCTCATCAAGCTTGGAATAAAAAACATCTATTCCTTAGCTTGAGGGGGAGTGTTGGAGATTGTGATCGATTATTATGGGAAATAATATATTTGTAAATAATCAGCATAGAGATTTTAGGGAGATTTTAGGGGATATTATCTAAAATTAGTTAGTTTCTTTTTATGTTCTGTTTTTCTTATTTTGTCTCTTGATTATAGTTTTATATATGTATATCGATATTCACTTGATGGAATAAGAGAGAAAATAAGTTCTTTTCACATAATATTTGTTTCAATGTGATGACATGAGAATCCTTTACCATTGCCTTTGAAATATCTACCCTTGCAGCCCATGGACCATAATCCAGAAGTGTCTATCGAAACCAAAAGAAAAACCAATTATGGTATGACCACTGTCATGACCTCATCACATGAAGGAAACTTGTTGGAAGCTTCATGGAAAGCCAGCAAATTAGGTCCTAAACTGGATATGCAAACATGACTCCAATGGTCTTCAATCCAAGAAAGAATCAGAGCAAGAAAATCCAAGTTCAGATCTTACCTTTACAAAGGAACACATGGATCTTCTCTGCTAATCTGACCACTTTCATTGGACTAATAAGCAAGGGAGAGCCATAGATGATTGATTCTAGGGCAACAAATCATATGACATGATGTGAAAAACTATTTTCCACATATGTTCCAAGCCTTGGAAATCATAAAATCAAGACAGCAGACGGCTCGTTTTTTGTAGTTGTAGGTGCCTGCACTATCAAGCTTAGTCCTACAATTTTCCTAAAAGTTGTTCGTCATGTGCAAAATTTATCATGCAATTTAATTTCAAAATTAGCATGAAATAGTATGGTAAATTTTTCACCATCTGATTATACGTTTTAGGACTAGACTTTGGGGATGATGACTGGCAATGTTAGGAATTTGACACATTATATTATTTCAAGAAGAACATTTTCATGAGTAACCAGATTCAGAGTATAGTACGCAACATTCCTTCCCTTTCTTGAGAAGAACAAATAATGTTTCTTCATTGCAGATTACACCATCCTAGTTTTTCTATTTGAAGTTTTTATTTCTATCTCTATTTCGGAACAATGAATCATTTGAATGTGAGACTTGTCAGTTTGCCAAACATAAATATGTCAGTTTTTCTCCTCTTTTTTCTCATGCATTTAAACCATTTATGTTGATTCATAGCAATGTTTTGGGCCAACCCCAAATTTGTATGCTGAATAATAAAAAATGGTTTATAACCTTTACTAACGATTATACATATGTGTGCTGGGTTTATCTTTTAAGGGAAAAATCTGAGGTTGAACAAATTTTTCAAAATTTTTAAGTCATGGTCACAACTATATTAATTTTTTCCGAATTGACAATGTTAGCGAATATTTTAATTCCATACTTGGAAAATTTCTTGAAAAAATATATGCTATCATCAACTAAAGCTCATGTTCAGTACACTTTAGCAAAATGGGACCTCAAAAAGGAAACATCGTCATTTGTTAGAAGTTGCTAGGGCACTATTGTTTATGCATTGTTCCAAAATATTTTTTAGGGGTAGCCACTCTAATGACATGTTAATTAACCGAATACCGAGTCAAGTTTTAAAGTATCACATGCCTCTCAATTGACTTCTTGAGTCCTATCCAAATTATCAGTCTTTTTCTAGTCTGGATCTAAAAGTTTTCGGGTATTCTGCCTTTGTCCACATCCATGATCAAAATTGTTCAAAACTCGATTCATGATCTCAAAAATGTATTTCCTTAGTTATTCACCTATACAAAAGGGTTACAAGTGCTATTCTTCAGAAAAACAATTTTTTTTTAATTTATCGTTGGATGTCATCTTCTTTGAAAATCAGTTGTTTTTAAAAAATTCTCTTCAATAGGAGAATGTGAGTGAAGAAAACTTTTGGAACTCCAGCCAAAAATGAAATCCAAAATTGTGGGAATTTTCATTATCCACCAAATGGAACTCTTGTTAGTGGCACTCCAACTGATTGTTTGAGTTAAGAAGATATAAAAACAGGGAAAGAAATCTCTGATAAAACCTCTAAAAATCCCCTCTTAGATAAGGAAAATTAGAAAGTAATTCTAGAAAATCCCTTTAAGCCTGAGATTCTTTCATCTGCTCTTTTGAATTCGAATATTTCTTATCCTATGTGTCATTCTCAAGCAAATCCTCGATCAAATATTCAAAATTTGGGAGATGTGTATACAAAAAATTCTCCACATCCAGAAGATCCTGGTGAATTGAAAATTTTAAAGTGTCGACTGGAAATTCAAAATTTTCTCCAAAACTCGAATCCTTTGTCCTCCCTTAAACCTAAAAAATAAGGAAAAATCTACTTCAGTAAGAATTCCTAAGATGCCTATAAATGAGGAAGCAACAAAGATAGGGGGAGAAGGAAAGTATCAAACTATGTTTAAATGTTTGACTTACTCACATAAAGGTGATTCAAAAGATAAAAAAGTCCTGATGTTTCTCATTGCCAAGAACCCGACCCAAAATTAGGTATGAAACGGTCTCCTTTGATCTCGATATTCCAATAGCTGTGACAAAGGGTACTAGATCCTATACTAAACATCTTGTATCTTACATTGTGGAGTATGAGTGTTTATCTAAGTCAGTGCAGGCCTTGGTCACTAATCTTGATGAAGAAAATATTCCAAAAATAATGGAGGAAGCATGGAAGGATAAAAAATGGAAGGAGGCTATTATGGAGAAATACAAGCCCTTGAAGAAAATGATACTTGGGAAGTGGTTGGAAAACTAAAAGGAAAAATATCAGCTGGGTGCAAATGGGTGTTTACCATCAAGTACATAGTAGATGGTTCAACAGAATGTTACAAAGCACATCTCGTTGTGAAGTAATATACTCAAACCTATCGTATTGACTATCAAGAGACCTTTTCCCCAGTGGCCAAAATAAATGCCTTTCGGGTTCTATTGTCATTAGCAGCCAATTAAGATTGGTCATTGCAACAAATGGATGTAAAGAACGCTTTTCTAAATAGCAAACTAGAAGAAGAAGTTTATATGGACTTGCCACTCAGATTTGATTAAGAGAGAAAGAATGGAAAGTTGTTCAAGCTAAAGAAGTCTGTGTATAGCTTGAAACAGTCATCAAGGGCATGGTTTGGGAGATTTACTAAAGCTTTTCATGAACAAGGTTATACTTAAGCTCAAATGGGCCACGAATTGGTTTTTAAACACAAAAATAAGAAGACTAAAAATTCTCATTATTTATATTGATGAGATAATGCTGATAGAGAATGACCAAGTTGAGATGAAATGACTAAAGAAGAAACTTGCTCAAGAGTTTAAAATGAAGGACTTAGAGAATCTAAGGTATTTCCTAGTTTAAAAGTGAAATTTTTGGATTTGCTAAATAAAATAGGCTTGCTCGGTTGTAAACCTGCAAATAATCCCATGGAGTTCAATAAAAAAATGGAAGAACAATCATCAAGCAGTCCAGTTGATAAAGGAAAGGTACCAATGATTAGTGGAAAAACTTATTTATTTGTCTTATCCAAGGCTGGACATCACCTTTGCTGTAAGTTGTACGAGTTAGTTCATGCATTCTCCTCATGAAGAGCATATGGAGGTTGTTCATAGGATTTTAAGATACCTCAGAGTGCAATCACGACAGAGGTTTATTTTTTTTGAAAAAAGAACTAAAGAACATAGAGTTGAAGCTTATAATGATGCGGATTGGGCTGAGTTTGTCTCTGACCGAAGATCAACCTCATGGTACTGCACTTTTGTCTAGGGTAATCTTATTACTTGGTGAAGCAAGAAATAGATAGTTGTATCGAGAAGTAGTGTTAAAGCTAAGTTGAAATTTATAATTCGTGGAATTTGTGAAATTATATGGCTATAAATGCTTCTAGAAGAGCTAAAGGTGCCTATAATGAGACCAATGAGGATCTATTGCAACAACCAAAGCTGCCATTAATATTTCTCATAATCCTATACACCGTGACAGGACTAAGTAAGTGGACGTGGACCAACACTTTATTAAGGAGAAAATAGAGAAAGGCACCATCTGCAGAGCTATGTATCTATCTCAGAATAGACAACCGATCTAACAAAAAGTCTCCTCAAACCGCTAGTTGAGAAGTTAATAAGCAAGTTGGGCATGATCAATTTGTTCAGTCTAGCTTGAGGGTGAGTGTAGACAAATTAGGAAAGATTCGGTGCACATTATTGTAAATTATTTTCTGTTAATTAGTTTCTTATTTTTTAGGTTTGAATTTTACAGATTAGTTCTTTGAATAGTTCCTAAATCAAGGGTAGAGAGTTTACAAAGTTTGTAATGTGTTCAGTTACTAATTCAATCAATTAATCACAATTCACACCAATAGTGTAAAGATCGTACTAGATGTATTTATAGATTTCTAAGGTTGGGATAAAAAGGGGAAAGTTTGGAGCTCTTTTGAACCAAAATTTAGAGTAAAAGTCAAAACGTACACAAGGGCGCAAGAAATTGGTGTTGGGGTGCGATTTTTGGCTTCGCCATATGGATTGCTGATCTTCTGGTGCTGGGAAGCCGCCTCTCTATTTGGGCTAAGGCACCAATCAAAGGCACTGGAGGGCCCTGCTCTGCTGGATTTTTTCCACTTCACACCCAAAACTCATTCTTTGACGCCCGGTGAGAAAGGAAATGTGTAAAGGTGATCCTTAATGCTCCTATATCCTTATTTGTACCCTCTTTTCATTCCTTGATCTTAAAACACCGATAATACATAAAAACACGAATAAAAAAAAATAAAAACAAGAAACTAACAAAGAAAATGTAAGGAAAAATGATAGAAATATATATGGGATTAAGCACTTAGCACGCTGTTGTCGTTGGAGAGACATGTTGAGGAAAAAGCCAGACTCGTTTCTCTCTTTCTTCAAAATCCATCTCGGCAAAAGCACAAGTCCAACTTGAAACTTTGAACTCCAAATTGAAGGTTGAAAATACTCTGCTGATCGAGATAGAAATATCATTTTCGATGGTTGCCAGACTCTCCTTTCAATAGGAAGATGTGTCGAAATCTGAACCAGAGCTCAAAGGATTGGAAGTTCATACTCAAACGCGAATGTCTATGGATGGATCTACTGGTGAAGGTACTAAGAATAAGTAATTTTATGGATTTAGTAATTTTTGTTTGGATTTATTTGAATATATCGATATAATTGCGGTTTCATTTGTTCATTAAATTGGTTTAGGTTGTTGTGAGAATTAGGCCTCCTAATAGGGTGAAAGAGAGAGATCGAATATTTAGGAAGGTTTCGTATATTGTTGGATTAGTTTATTTTTAGTAAGAGTACTGTATTAATATTGCAAGTCAATCAAGCAAAATCTCTATTAATATTCGAAGCATGAATTGTTGATCTCTAATTGTGTTCTTTTTTTCTAATTTTTTGTATGGAAATCCTATCTGCAGTAGTCACCTAAATTGGCTATTAATGGGGAAATATGACATCAATCGAGAAATACATATTATTTTTTTGACTGCTGAATACGTTGTTGGTGTTGGTGAATTTTTGTTTTTATGGATAAAAAATTGTATTTCCTAACCATCAATGATGTTGCCATGTCAATAATAGTAAGTGACTTTGCTCGCTAATTTTTGTATTTATATGAAAATATTGTATTTTTTTTATAAATATAGTATTTTTTTTGCCACCACGACATCCATAATGCTGGTGATGTCCAACGACATAGCCGGTAAATTTTTGTTGTTGTCAAGAAATATTATATTTCTAGGAAAATGTTGTATTTTTTGGCCGCTGCGATGTCTTTGGTGCCGGTGCTAGCGTCGGTTATGTTAGGAGACATCACCGGTAAGTTTTTATATTTACTAAGAATCACAAGATTTCTTTAAAACTACTCTATTTCCTAACAGTTGGTCACGTCGTTGGTAAGTTTTTCTAGTTACCCAAAAAAAAAATATTTTTTTTGGAAATATTGTATTTACTAATAAATATTTTTCGAAAGTATTTTATTTACTAATAAATACAATATTTCTTTGGAAATATTATACAGTGAATTTTTTGTATTTTTCTAGAAATGTTGTATCTCTCTAGTCATTAGTGACATCATTGTTGCCGATGATGTCTGGTGATGCTGTTAATAAATTTTTATATTTTTATAAAAATAAAGTATTTCCATGTATTCATCGGTCGTCGGTGGTTTGGTGACGTCATCGGTAAATTTTTGTATTTTTTAAGAAGTATTGTATTTCGTACTTCCCGTCTCATGTCGGTGATGTCCTGTGATGTCATTGGGAAATACTGTATTTCCAAGCAAATATTGTCTCTCCCAATTGTCGTGAGTACGAGCAAGAGAGGAGAGAAAGATACAAAAGAAAAATAGTAAGGAGTATTTTAGGATTTTTATGATTTTTGTTTTCAATTTCTTATAATATACTATTTACTACATATTTTGAAAACATCTGACATTTATTTAATAATTCTTAGCCCAAATTTGCTATATGGCTTTTTCTCCTTAAAAAAAAGTGAGAAATTGGTTTGGGAGGCCTATCTTTCTCCTGTAACAAAATTCTTGTCCCAACTTTTTGAAAATTAGTGATATGGCCGACCAAAACACTCATTCTTTGTTTACTTTTGTGTTTTTCCAAAGTTACCCTTATCTTCTTCCTTCAACTATGTCTCTCTCTACCGCCTATCTGCTCTTTCCTCTCTTTGGCGTCTCAATCGACAAACCATGATGGACTCGTTATCATTGCAAGCTATGACAGAGATAAACTCTGAGGACAATTGATGAGGGACAACTTGATCTGCAAGTGTCCTTCTCCTTTCTTGCGTCCTTAGCAACAAATCTAGTGTTAAATCCATGACTTTCCCGCCTTTGTCTCGTCAAAGTACAAGGGATGACGATGACAATGAAGATCTCATTAGCAACGATGGAGGACGAGCTTGTACCAGTAGGAGAAAAAAGAGGGGTCCTCTCTTATTGGCATAGATAGATAGCAGTGAAGATGTCAATCTTCTCGTGTGACATCGATGCGACTGGGTGGGAGCTATGAAGAACCTAAGGTTGCAGTGAGAGAAGAAAGTGAACGTGACAGTCTGGGTGTTTTTGGTAAGGCTTAATATTTATTGATTTCTAGGATTTATCACTGATGTATTAAAGTTTATCACTGATATACAAAGGGTTTTTTTTACAATGATATATCATGGTTTTACTGATATACTAGGTTTTTTTAAGGGTCTATTCTTTGTTGATGTACTAGGGTTTATCACTAATGTATTAAGGTCCATCATTGATATACTAGGCTTTTTAACACTAACATTCTATTGTTTATTATTGATATACTAAGGTTTATCATTGATGTAATTACATTTTGACTTTTTAATTAATGATTATTAATGGAGAGTTGTTATTTTCTTAATTTAGAGAAGGAAGAATGAGAAAAATAACATATTCATTAATCTTTTTGAAGTAAATAGTAAGTTTTGAAAATATTTGTGGTAAATAGCAATATAAAATTTGATGGTAAATTTTTTTACTCATAATAAAGAAATAAGTATATATTTTACAATAAAATTTTCTATTTACTATTGTTTACTGCAAATGTTTTCAAAACCTGTTATTTACTTCAATAAGTTTTGAAAAAAATATGCTATTTATAACAATTTTCCTTTAGAAGAAAATATGGTCCTTTTTTTTTTAACTCATTAAAAAATAGCATTTGCCTTATAACCCAAATGAAGTTTAAATCAATACAATTCAAACCCAAAAATAAATAGAGCCTAAGTGCAATTCTTGACATGTAATTGTCGAATCGTGCTCTTCAAAATAGGAGCTTCGTGTACAATTGAGTAGACAAGAAAGGTCCCCCGGAGACCTATTTCTCCATTCTCATGGTCACTAGGCGACAGTCTTTCTTATGGAGTTGGTTTTTATGCGCCAATTTATCATGGGACTAGTCGAATAGTGACTACTGACCAGTATCTTCATGTAACTGGATGGATAGGAAGGACAATTAATACTATGTCGTGGTTTCGTTGGCTAATTCAATATCAGCAGGTGTTTCTCATCGTTGAATAAGGCCATTTGGGATGACTTATGCTTTTACCTTTAACAAGTAGAAAAAGAAAGGTATATCTTAAAGTTTTTAATTAGTGTTTGGATAATACATGGGAAAGAGCTTTCAACCTTGTTTAGTTACATAAGTCAAGAACATTTATTGTTATAAAAGTAATATAACACAATAATATAATATAATTTGTAATTTGTTATTCATAAATAAAATTTTAAATAGGTAAATGAAAAGGCTTTTCATAAACACTTTTTTCTTTTTATAAATACCAAAAAGGTGGTTTGTTCTAAAAATACTTATAAAATTTAAAAGTCCAATTAGCTTGTCCACCCAAATGCATCTAAAAATAGTTTTTGGGTTTAATAAGCTAAAAACAACATATTTTAAGTAATTTTAAATGGGACATAAAATATACTAGTTGTTCTTGTTTCAAAATAAATATTAAGCTTCTTGAATGACTTGGAGAGTATGGTGGAAGTGAGCTCTATAGCTTTCATCTTGAATTTCAAATTACGAATTGGTCAACAAAGGCGGAGTTAGAAGAATTAGTCTAGGGGACAAGCTTCTTTACTAGAATTGCTTTGGGGAGAAGCCTCAAAAATTGCAGTTTATATCCTTAATCGAGTTCCACACAAAGCAGTAGTTAAAACCCCATATGAGCTACAGACTGTAAAGAAGCCTAGTATTAGGCATCTATATTTTTGGGGTTATTTAGCTGAAGCTAGACCATACAAGCCTAACCAAAGTAAATTGGACTTGAGAAATGTAAGTTGCTATTTTGTAGGACACTTAGAAAGTCAAGGGATTTAAAGTTTGATGATCCCTTAAGCAAGTCCTTTTTTGAGATAGGCAAAAGCTAAATTCATCGAAGATGTTGAATATGGTGGGAATACTAAACTCAATTTGTTTTTTTTTGGATGAGGAATATATTACTATTCATACAATTGCAACTTAAAATGATCAAATAATTTGCCTAACATTATTTAGGATGTAAATCTGGATAATCAATACACTCATTAGTCACCTCTTGCTCGTATTGAAGAACCTACTCCTACCTATGTGGAGGAATAACAAAAACCTTAATTGGAAGTGCTATTGAGAATATCTACTAGGAAAAGGAGAATGGTGATTTCGAATGATAATCTGGAGTATCTCCAAGAATATGAGTTTTGATGTGGTATTAGAAGACAACCTAATATCTTTCAGTCAAGCTAAACAATATGTAAATTCCAAAAAATGGATAGAGGCTATGAAAGATGAGATAAAATTAATAAATAACAAATACATTTGGGATCTGATTGAATTACCTAAAGTAGTGAAGTCCATTGGTTGCAAATGGATTTTCAAATCCAAATAGGATTCGAAAGGCATTTTCGAAAGGTATAAGGCACGTCTAGTCACTAGAGGCATGGACTATAGAGAGACTTTCTCTCTAGGTTTATTGAAAGACTCTGTTAGAATCATTGTAATACTTTTAGCTAATTATGATGTAAAGCTATATCAAATGGATATACAGACTGTGCCTCTCAATGGTGACATTGAAGAAACCATTTACATAGTACAACTAGAGAATTTTGAATCCAAAAATTCAAAATGCCTTGTGTGCAAATTAAAGAAGTCCATATATGGTTTGAACCAAGCATCTCTTCAATGGTTGTAATGACTGGGAAAATCCTAGAATTAAATAATGTTATTTACATATTTAAATCAAGGATTTTCCTAAAAATATCATGTATGAATTTTGTGATTGAAGAATTTACGGAATTAATATAAGAATATTCTAAAAATTCTGTAGTAAATTTTTATAGTTAAATTTATTAGCTATTGTAATTTAATAAATTGATAGAGAAATTCTACCATAACTAAGGCAGGAGAAATTTTAATCCATAAATAACTCGAGAAATTTAATTATGAGAATTTTCGAGTGTAGTATAAAGTTAGCAGTGCACCAAAAAACACTATAACGCATATTAGATCCTTAATTCCAAATTAATTTAAAAACGGAGCTACACGAGTAACAGTATCGACAGAAAATACTACACGAACTTGGATAGTGACACTGTTAAAAACTATGTCATTACTAAGTTTAGATATTGAAAAAGCCAAGTTTAGATTTTAATAAAATCAAAAATAAATTTCTAAGCTCAACATAGTCAAAATCGGCACGTAATTAAACCTATATCAATGTCGGTTTATACCGTGATTAGCGTATTATAGTATTTAAAAATAGGAGAAGACCTGTTAGATACTAAAATTTCCTGTTAGCTAAGTTAGTCATTGTTGACAATATAAAAATTATCTACTTAAGGTGTAATTCGCAAGAATAAATTTGAGACAAGAATCCCTTATATCAAGCTTCCCATCCATGATGATTGTAATTGGCAATCAATAGAAAAAAAACCCACACTTCACTCTACCCTTAATGGTGCCACACTTAGGAAATTCTAAGCCTAGTTTAAGCTTCAATAGATAGACTAATGGTGTGAAAGATTAAGCAAGGTCTATATTGTTAGCCCAAGAATAACTACCCAAGAGGGGGGGTGAATTGGGTTTTCGAAAACTTTTACAATTATTGAAAATTTTCTAAAGTAAAGTGCTTAAGAAGTAAATATGATAAGAGGATAATATGAGCACAACAAGGTAACAAATAAATAGCGATTAAGTAAAGAATAAGGATAAGAGATGCAAACGCTATTTATAGTGGTTTTGCAAAAATGCCTACGTCCACTGTCGCCAAGCTAAACTCCCTTGCTTGACGTCTTGTACTATTAGACCGTCTTTTCGACACGATCACTCCTTTATACAACTAGTGACTTGCTCAACCTAAGGCTCACCACACCTTCTTACAATGTAACAATTTTCCCGGAGATTGCCCAACCAAGGATTCCCCAAATTTACAAGGCTTTGGAAACCCAACAATGAAAGTAAGTGGTTGTAATTTTACACTCACAAAATATACACTCCAAAACAAAAGGATGAAAATACAATAGTGGTATGTGTTTGGAGGTGTGAGTAATTCTCAAGGTAAATATGAAACAAGTTTGGCTCAAGAGAATATGTGTGTGTAATGAATGCTTGAGAACAATGTAGAATAATATCAAATTTCACTTCAATTCATTCATCATTTTATGCACATTGAATGGATGGGTATTTATAGCTTCCTAGTGCTTAGAAACATCTGAACACATCAATTTAGAGTCAAATTAGCCGTTACAAACAGAGTTCCAACGGTAAAAAAAATAGCTGTTACAGACAGTTCGACAGGCCGGAATATAAGTTCGGCAGGCCGAAGTTTGAGGCGCTAAGAAACAAATTTTCAACGGTCACCGATCGGCAGCCGGTTCACAGTTCGGCAGGCCGAACATGAACCACCGGTAGCCGAAGCAATTCTTCGGCAGGCCGACAGAGCCTCTGCAGATGGGAATTTTAACATCCCCAGATTAGCAGGCCGAAGCAGGGTGTTCGGCAGGCCGATATTCGAAACTTCGGCAGGCCGAAGATACCATCGGCAGGCTGTCAGAGCCTCTGCAGATGGGGGGTTAAAAATCCCCAGATCGGCAGGCCGAAGCAGAGGGTTTTCGGCAGGCCGACCAAATTTGGTCGGCAGGCCGATCTGCCTTAGGCCAAAAAAACCTATGTGACCTGTTTTTGAAACAAATTTTACATCAACATGTTTAAGCACTTCTAAGACAGCATGAGCCATAATTATTACATGCAATTTGAATTTAAAACAGTATCAAATGCAAGTATGCAATGTGAGAGTGTGCTCTTGAGCTTTCTTTTGATCATTTTAACTTAAGAATTGCTCACTTACACTTTTGGACTTTAGAATCTAAGAAAAATTTGTAATCTTCAAGTCCATGTGAGTTCTTTTTCGAAAGTCTTCTTCCACAAGCTTTCTTGAACTGTATTCCCTGATATCTTGAACTGTATGCTTAGTGACATTAAAAAAATATACGTTTAAAAGAGTATTTTGCACAAATAATAAAAATTGTATTTGTTATCATCAAAAGAGTATTAAAATAGCTTTGAGAAACCTTGGTGCCAACAAATACTCATACCGGTGTCTCACACTGTATTCCCGGTATGCTATACGTTAGCTCTGTGGATCCACGCACAAATCCTAAATGCATGGTAACTTAGCTCATTAGCATTTAACCCGAGATATCCTATGATACTAAATCATCTCATGGTGTCCTAGTGTACCATTTAGGTTTATAAAATCACTATATAAAGTTGAAATTTAGATCAGGATTCAAAACAGTTTAAAACGGGTGAAAATCACAAAATTTCTCCTGGCTTGGTCGGCCTGCCGGTTCCCCTGGTTTGGCCTGCTGGACTGCACAGTTCGGCCTGCTGGAGGAACAGGTTCGGTCGGCCGAACATCTCTAGGTTTGGCCTACCGGTCGGATGAATCCGGCCTGCCGAACACGAAGTTCGGCCTGCCGATCAGGAAAATTCCAAAAATTCCCAAGCACGGGTCTCGGGTCCGCCGAACCCAAATTCTCAATTTTAACCTGTTTTCTCAATTCCCAGACATGGATAATCATCATAAACAATAGAAAATCATAATAGAACACTTTTTAATGATTTAAAACAAGTTTTAAACAAGATTTTTACAAAAATCCAAAAATAGAGAAAATAGAGGAAAAATAGAAAATCTTGATTCTAATTCGTTTTTGATGAAATGAAGTTTACATTCTAGCTAATCTAAGTCCATCTAACTTAGATTGAAGCTTTTCTAGGCTTAGAAACTCTTAAATTTCAAAATGCAA
>CAMOHE010055315.1:0-34081 GCA_946598075.1 Artocarpus hirsutus
AACATGCATAGAAGTATAAGAAGTTTCATTTTGTAAATTAATTTTGAAAAGACAATTTGACAATGTACCATTTCCAATAAGTTCAGATCTATGAAATAAACTAAATATAGTGTCTGAAAAATTAAAGGAAAAACCTAACGATACAAGCCTTGAAACTGAAATTAAATTCCTAGAAAAACTAGGAATATAAAATGTCTTTTCCAATTTTAAAACAAAACCACTACTCAAAACTAAACTGCATGTTCCGACTGCTTCCACATGTGAGCGCATCTTGTTGTCTGAATAGATGCACAGCTCACTTCCCACTGGCTTCCTTAGGTTTTGCAACCCCTGCAAGGAATTAGTGACATGGATTGTAGAACCAGAATCAATCCACCATGTGTTATGCTCAACATCAACCATATTAGATTCATAACAAACAAGTGAGAATTGAGTACTTTTTTTATCAAGCCATTTCTGATATTTAGGACAATCCTTCTTTGTGTGCCCCTTCTTTTTGCAAAAGAAGCACCTGGATTCCTTCTTGATATCAGCCTGAGCAGACAGTTTGCCTTTTCCCTTATTCTTGGCTTGCCCCTTAGTCTTTCTTTGAGTTGCCAGATGCACACTCTCTCCCGCTTCCATAAGAAGCCTTCCTTCTTCCTGGACACACATGGTCATCAATTCATTAATGGACCACTTATCCTTATGTGTGTTGTAGGATATTTTGAAAGGTCCATATTGTTGTGGGAGAGTGTTAAGGATGCAGTGCACAAGGAAGGTTTCCGACATCTCAACCTCAAGAGTCTTCAGCTGAGCCGCTATATCCTTCATTTGCATGATATGCTCACGCACACCATGAATTCCAGTGAGCCTCATGGATGAAAACTTCATTATTAAGGTGCTTGCCAAAGCCTTGTCTAATGTAGCAAACTGCTCGTCAATTGCCTTTATCAAAGCTCGCACATTGTCATATTGCTCCAATGAACCACGTATACCAGCCGAGATCTTGGTCTTTATGAACATTACGCAGAGACGATTAGATCGCTCCCATTTTTTCATACAGATCAACATCATCCGGTTGACTGGTCTCTGTAATGGCAGGTGGTTCATCCTTGTGGATGGCAAAGGCAATGTCCATTATGCCTAAATAAAGGAGAATTCTCTCATTCCACACCTTATAGTTATCACCCTTAAGTTCAGGAATGTCACATTGAAAATCAGAGTAATTCAAAGTTTGTAAAGCTGCATAATAAAACATACATGCTTATGTTACTAAATTGAGGCTACAATACTTTATAACACGTTTACCAATGTAAATCATGTGTTAAAATATGAATCAAATGACATAAAAATTGCCTGTGGGCTAAATTTTTAATTCAAACAGACTCATATATCCTTATGATGACACTGTCAAATTATATTCCCTTTTCTTAATTCCTGTGGGTAAATTAAGAAAGAAAATTTGATACATCATCCTAATTAATCATATTAAATATAATAAAATTCCTGTGGGATAAAATTTATTATATTACATATGATTAATCATAATTTAATGTCCTTTTACCATATGTGATTTAAACACTTAATATAATTTTGTATAATCAAAGATGCTGTGGCTATTCTCTAATTATTCAAAATTATATACATCACTAGACATTTATTCTAAAATTTTGCTCATAAATATATTGCAATTACCTAAAGCAATAAATATATATGAACAAATAACCCATAATTTATGTGCCAATTTTTCATTATTAATAGATTAAAATTATACATTCAAAACATAATTTAGCACATTATTGCACAAAATTTAAATGTACTAAATTTTTAACTTAATATTGGATGCATAATTTTAAATCACAAATTATTCATAATGAATACTATATGCGCATACATTATATCCACACAAATACTGTATAATATTCATAACAAAAACAAAAATTTATGAATATTCAAAGTTATGAATTTTTCATAAATTATTACATAATATGAAAAATTTCATAAAATATCAAAATTGTGGATATAATGAAAATCTCATAAAATTATAAAATCTAAAAATTTATGAATTTTTCCTCAAAAATATCAATTTATGAAATCTAAAAAAATATTAATTAATTTTTTTTTTAATTTGGGGGTTTTTTTTTTTAAATTTTTTGTCCTTTAAAACGACATGTCGTTTTGAGCATTAAGCCCTAAACGACGTGTCGTTTCAACAACTGAAAAGACAGCCTTCAAACCGTATAAACGACATGTTGTTTTGATAACTAGACAAACGACGTGTCGTTTATTTATGCTGAAACGAGCCCGTTCATCAGTCCAAACGACATGTCATTTTTGTTCAATAAAGGACTGAAACGACACGTCGTTTTCTTGGCTGTGAAAAACGCCCTTCAATCTTAGAAACGACATGTCGTTTTGGCTAACCCAGATCCAAACGACATGTCGTTTTGATCGCCTTCAACCTTGAACTGGGTCGTTTTGACCCGGCTGACCCGAATTTTGACCCGGTTTCAGACCTGGTTCGTTTTTCACCATCCAGACACCGTTTTTGACGTTTCAAATTGCAAAATTCTTAGAAATCCAATGCCTTAATGATTTCTAACCTTAGTTTCAATTAAGAAATGCTAAAATCAAAAACCCAAAAATCAAAAAAATTTTGAACCGTAAGTTTTTTTTTTTTTTTTTAGAATTCTTTATGCAAGGCAGAGGTCTCCAACCGCTCGGATACCAAATGAAAGTTATAAATCCAATTCTATCATATGCCAAAAACCGTAAGCATAACAAAACACAACGGAAGCATGTAAAAATTTTGTACCTCCAGCCATTGCCTCCTCTGTATAACTGTAATTATGGCTGCCTTCTTTGGTGCTTCCAAGCCTTCTCAAAAACTCAATTGATGGTGTTAGTTTCTGAAAAGAGTTTTCTAGACTTGGGGACCAAGTTTTCTTTTACAAAAAATTGAACGTGATTTTTTTTTCTATTCTGATATCTTTTTTCCTCCCATCAAGGAAACCATATATATAGTAACAGAAAATTTCAGTTACCAAAATTCTTATTATGGTTTTAATGAAAACATAAATATGAGGCCATTAATTCATGAAACTGTTAAGTGAATTGATTGGTTTTAAATAGAAACCGTTACAAGATGAAAAAGGTTACATTCGCAAGTATGAAAAATTCCCCCACAACTAGTGATAACTCTATAAAATAAAGTTATTATCATATTTTTATGTGCAAAATGGCTTTGTTCTTGAGATTTGTATTTGTTCTCAATTAATTTTGTTTTGTTTTAATTAATTTTGTTTTATTTTTAGTTCTATTTAATTTTAGTTTATTTTGTGTTATTTTGATTTAGTTCAAAATGGCAGCCATAAATATATGCCACTTTTGGAACTCAAAAATCAACCTCCAAAAGCACGCGACGCTGCTTGCTCTAGAGGGAAATAGAGCCAACATGTTGTGTCGGAGCATTAGGAGACCAGCTCCGGAGTAAGTCAGCCACCTCTACCATAAATACCAGACATATTCTTCATTCAACAAGAGAAGATCAGAGAGGCTTAAGCCCCCATTTGAACACCATTTTCATCCTCCATAGCTTAAAAAAAAAATTATCTTCTTCCAACTTTGTGCTGTTCGAACTTGGAAGATTTTTTGAAAAATTTTTGGAGAACTTGTCATCTTTGCTATCTGAGATTGAGTCCCTCCTCTGTAACCCACTTTAGCCACTTAGAATCTTACAAAATTGTTGGCAAAATACTTTGAAGCTTTGTCGAAGTTCGTCACCAACCTTAGGACTTTTCGAAATTTAAGCCTTGCTTCTCAACGGTCTAAACTCAATGAGGAGGCGATGTCCAAATTAAACTTTTGGAAAACTTGAGATGCTCCAAAACTTCATGTATCGGCTCTCCGACCCATGAAAGTAGCCTAGATGCAACGGTGGAGGTAGCTTTGCCTCTACCTTTTGAAGCCATTCCTCCATCATATATTGACTACTTCTCCCACTGTCATCGCTTACGATAATTCCTCCATCGCTGTATTTTTCATGTTTTTTTGGTTTTTGGTTGTTCGATAATAGAGCGAGTTCTAAAAGCTGTCTTCTTCGGCTCAATCTGGGGTTAATCGTCTCTACAACCCGTTGGAGGTCCTATCGTATTAACTTATCCATCAATTCAGCCACATCATCATTAACACTAGCGAATCGGAGACCAACGCGTGTGCTTCTCGACAAGTCATACCCCGTAAATCTATCAGACCCCAACAAAGGCATAGTTATGTAGTTAAGAAAAATGCGTGACAAGTTGAACGAGGGCCAGAGGTGCCATACACCCTAATGTAAAATAGAAATTATAAAAAAATAAAACATTAATTGCATAATTGTACCTTTTAATTTTAACTATTTCTCAATTTATCCTTCTGTTCTTAAAAACCACGAAGATATCTTTTCGATTTTATTAACTTTATTCAATTTTATCCTTATGAATAGAAAAAATTAAGAAAAACAACATAACTATATTTAAATAGTTATGAAAAATATTTTATATATTAAACATATAAAAAAATACTAAAACAAAACATTAAATTTTTTATAAAAAAAATCTTAATTATTATGAATTTTTAATTTTTAAAAAAATTTTATAAAGAGGAAACATATATTTTGTCAACAAATATTTCTATATTTTTTTCAGTTAAAAAAATCTATAAAATATAAAATTAAAATAAATTTTATGAATTTAAAAGATAGCTTTATAGTTTTAAAAATAAAAAAATAAATTGAGAAGTTAGAAAAATTAAAAGGTATAAATATATAAGTAGCTAGAAAGAAAAATATTTTTGTATTATATGATTTTATTATTTTTGGTTTCTATTTTGTGACGCCTCCTCTTTATATTTTATTTTTTCGTCCCCGTCTCTGGTCCTCATTTCTTCTTTCCCTTGTCCATCTCCGTCGGTTTTCTCCGTGTGTCAAGAATCAGAGATACTAGCAAAAAGCCATGAGTTTCTCCTTCTCTCTGCCATCCAAATCTTCTTCGAAGCTCAGACCCATAAAGCCCTCACAGAACTTCGACGACGACAACAAGAGCAACAGAAACGATGACGATTCCCGAAAGTATGTCACTGAATTCAACACCTCCGAAACCCTAACCGAGAACGGCAATCAAAACGGCGTCGTAATCGCCCCAATACAGAACGAATGGAGGCCCCACAAACGGATGAAGAATCTCGACCTTCCGATCGCCCAATCCGACGGCTCCGGCGGCCTCCAGTTCGAGGTCGAATCCCTTTGCGACGCCACCGAATCCACCATGTCGTATGGCCTCAACCTCCGGCAGGTCGCCAATGGCGATGATGAGGTTAACGGCCGGGATCAAGCCATAAAGCAGACTGGGAAGAATGAACGGTCGAGATTCACTCCCACGGAGGACGTCTTGCTTCAGAAGTTGAAGTTTGACATCCAGAGGTTGCCGGAGGACCGGGGAATGGCGGAGTTCGAAGACGTTCCGGTGGAGGGATTTGGTGCGGCGCTGCTTTCCGGGTACGGGTGGTACGAAGGGAGAGGCATCGGGAAGAACGCCAAGGAGGACGTCAAGGTCGTCGAGTACAAGAAGAGGACCGACAAGCAAGGATTAGGGTTTGTAAGTAGCGATCTCCCTCCGCTTCTGAATTCCAATCGCAATTTTTCGAATAATTTGATTCCGAAATTAAAGGATGATAATAGTAGCAATAATAATAGTAAAGAAAGTTTGGTTGGCAAGGAAGTGAGAATAGTTCATGGAAGAGATTTGGGATTGAAAGGTAGGGTTTTGGAGAAATTGAATGATAATAGATTGGTATTGAGGCTTTCGAGTAGCGAAGAGATGGTGAAAGTGGAAATTCGAGATGTTGCAGAGTTGGGATCGAAGGAAGATGAGACATGTTTGAAGAAATTGAAAGAATTGAGGATTCGTGAGGAGGAAGAGAAGAAGGAGAAGAAGAAGAAGAATAAGAATAAGAGACGAGAAACTAGAAGCAGAGATAGTGATAATGAGAGACAAGAACAAAAACAACAAGAGGTTTCGTGGCTGACGAGTCACATTCGGGTAAGGATCATTAGCAAGGACTTGAAAGGAGGGAGACTGTATTTGAAGAAAGGAGAGGTGGTGGATGTGGTTGGGCCAAGGGTTTGCGATGTGTCTATGGACGACAGCAGGGAGCTCATTCAAGGGGTGTCTCAAGATGTGCTGGAGACCGCACTTCCGCGGCGTGGGGGCCTAGTGCTTGTGCTGTCTGGGAAGCATAAAGGAGTGTTTGGGAGTCTTGTGGAGAGGGATTTGGACCGGGAAACTGGCATTGTTAGGGATGCAGATACTCATGACATGATCAATGTCCACCTTGAGCAAATAGCTGAGTATATGGGCGATCCTAGCTACCTTGGTTATTGATTCTTATCAGCCATTTCTGTTTGTAGAGAAAGGGTTGCTGAATGCTGATCCGTCCTTCCAGTCATTAAGAATTCGAACTTTGTTCTGCTTGTGACTTTGCTGATCCATAGGCCTCTTATACGCACCACACATTTTAGAACGCAATTTCGTCACATGTGGATTGATTCATAACTGATTCTACATATTTACTTTTTTCATAGTATACGCTGTATTCAAACACTGCGAGGGAACTAGGGTTTTTAAATTAGTTCTTGTAATTTAGGATTCCCGAGGATCCTGGGATTCTGAAATCACAATCTTTTACTTGTTGCAAGGAGAGTAGAATTTTATGAAGAGCGCAGTTGATCTTTGCGTTGAGAATGCTGGTCTTTGTGATAATACTGCTATCTTTATTATCTCAGTGCCCGTTTGGGTTATGGATGATTCTTTTGCAGCCGTTTCAGTTGTTAGAGGAAGTGTTGCTTCTAATCTGTCCTGGTGAAAAAGTATTTGAAGCTTTGCCCTGCTTGAAACTTTGTTGATCCATAGGTCTTTTATTCCCAACAACATTTTGATTTATTTATTTAGTACTACTACTACTACTATTATTATTATTATTTTGTTTTTTTGAGGACTCAACATGACATTTAGAATGCAATTTGGTGACATTTAGATCGACTCATAACTTATTCTCCAAGTATATGTGCTTGTTGGAAGGAAAATACAACATTATGAAGAGCAACAGACAACCATTGCTGTTGGCAGTCTGTGCGGTTGATTTTTTGCATGTCTTTTTAAATTTTTCTTTCAGATATTGAACCTCTCAAATATTTTACAGAATCTGTTGATTTAAGACACATTGAGCAAGTTGTTCTTGAACATTATCTATTAAGTTCCTTTTAATTCATATTATGTTTCTTTAGATTTATTTCTCTTAGATAAATACTGTGTAATTTTGCATGTCATTACATGCCATCAAGAAACTAAAGAGCTCATAAGAGTAACTGGAGAGAGAACTTAATCGGGAAATTTTATGTCTAGAAGTGTATACGGTTGAAAGAGACTTTATGGGCCATGGAAATGGTTCAGGTTGTTAACAGTGAAAGATTTGTACTATGCCATATCTGCTAGACGATTTGCTCATGCCTTTTCCATTGGCCTGTCCAATGGTAAACCGTAGAAGGGGTTGAAGGTTTCCCATCCTCAATCCTTAAAGTCAATTTTCTAAAATGGATTACTAATCCTTAACTTTTTGAGGAATCCTTCATGACTGATTTTTCTCAATTTTTTCGACCTTGGTTCCATAGGAGTAAGCCAGAAAGATTGAGAAATAAAACCATCTGATTTGATTCGTTCTCAATAGCCATGAGATGATCATCTTAGGGTGATCCTTTTGTTTGACGGATGCTCCTATTACACTTGTAGTTTTGAAGGATGAGAGCCAACTATGTAGCATCTACATCGAGAATTAATGACATACCTGAGACCATAGACAGTGTGTTTTTTACCGGTAACATTTTCTATGCCAGTAACTTTTTGTGTTAATTAGGTCGGGTACCGTCTAAAATATTTTAAACTTGTAGTTTGATTTCTTAGATTTAATCTAGTAAAGAAAAATAAAGATAAAATAATTTAAAAACGTGGAATGTAAGGTCTTTGTTTTAAAAAACAACAAATTACGAAAAAAAAGGGAATTTTAGAGGTAAAATAAAGTAAAAATTACTCACAAGTATATACGACAAAATCGTATTTGAGAGGGTTGTTGATAAAATATTTAAATTAGACAGATATTTATAGGGACAAAATTTGCAAAAATAATGCTCTGAGGATTAAAAAAATCAACATAAACTAAAATTTGGGGTTATATGAGAAATAGTATTTTAGCGTAAAAAGTACATCTACTAAAATACACGTTCGAGGCAAAACGCGTGTTTCCATCCAATATTATAGTAATGAAGTTAAAAAATAAGTAGTTATAAATGTTACAATTGAAATAATAATATTTTATAGCATTTTTAGTTAAAAAGTGATTAACACTCTAAACTTTAAAAGTTATTATCTTATCTCATGAACTTTCAAAACCTTTCACTTTGTCATGTAAATTTTGAAAATTACTATTTTGCCCTTATACTTTAAAAGCTTCTTACTTTATCTCTTAAAGTTTTGATTTTCTATTCAAATAGACAAAATTAAGCCTATGTGATTCACACATAAGTTACTTGTAAGGGCAAAATAAAATTTTATTACTCTTAAATTTTGTTTCACGTTTACACTAGTCACTTGACACCTTTTTTTGAAAACTCTCATTTGGGAAGGGTTGGTCAACATATTTCATCTCATTTTTTAATGCGTAAATCATTTAACAGATTAGTTTTGTTTGCCAATATTTCAATTTAGATACTAAAGAAGATGAGTTATGCATTAAAAATGTAGAGATATTAGCAAATAATATTGAGAAGAAATGTACATACAGACTCTTCTTAAATAAGAGCAAAAAAAAAAAAGGCTAAATGAAAGTGAAAACATGAAACAAAATATGAGAGTAATAAAATCTCATTTTTTTGCCGTTATAGGTGACTCATGAATGAATTACGTAAGCTTAATTTTGTCTATTTGAATGAAAAATTAAAAAATATGAGATAAAATAAGGAGCTTTGAAACAAGGACAAAATGGTGATTTTTTAAATTCAAGGGGCAAAGTGAGAAGTTTTAAAACTTTAGGGGATAAAGTAGTGAATTTTAAAGTTTAGAAAGTAAAGTAAAGGAGACTCTAAAGTTTAAGGACTATTAGTATAAATAACCCTTAGTTAAAAAAAATGAAATTTTAAGGGTAAGAAAAGCAAAAGAGAAAAGTTAGTAGAAGTAAAACATGAAGTAAAGGAGACCACAAAAGGACAAAATATCTCAAATAACTTATGTTCGTTTGGTTTGCAGATTCGAAATGGTGTGATTTAGAACTTTATGATTTAAACTATGGGTTTTAAACTGTATGGTTTAAATGGTGGCTTTGAACTGGCGTTTGAAACGTAATGGTTTAATATGAAAATAAAACATTACATCAAGTTTAAAATGAGAACTGGTATTTAGAAAACTATGGTTTATAGAAAAAAAAAAAAAAAAGAGAATGAGAATGATTTTTATTGTAGAAAACGATTTAAACCGTGTGAACTTAAGGTATAAAAATTCAGATTTTGGGGTTTTTGGCCATTTTAAAGCGTTTGAACTGGCCTTTATTATTACTCCATCAAACGTTAATTTGAACTACCCTTATGGTTTAAACTGCCTCAAATGATTTTGAACCTACGTTTCAAACGGCCTATATCTAATTTTTTAGGGTTATTAACACTAGGCCCCTAAATTTTTAGCCTTTTATCTTCCTCTGAACATTAAAAATCACTACTTTGCCCCCCTGCACTTTTAAAACTCTCCGGTTTGTCTCTTGAACTTTATAAATCATCACTTTGCCCCTTTGAATTTTTTAACCTTCTCACTTTGCCCATTGAACCTCTAATTTTTTGTTCAAATAGTTAGAATTAAGCCTGCATAATTTACACATAGATAACTTGGGACAAAAATAAGATTTCATCACTCCTATATGTTGTTCAAGTTTTGTACCTTTTGAATACTATGTAACTTTTAGCTCTTCCATATCCAATTATCCTCTAGACAATGACTGTCCAATATGTGGTTACGAAAAAGCGCGCGCGGGTGTAGTTTCTTCTTGCTTAGGATGCTTCCCTGGGAGAACTCTATCTCTTGGAGGACGGCATGAGTGCAACCTTCTTCGTAGTGAAAGCTCGAGGAGGAACCTACTCGCTCGCCTCCTTTGACCCCCCTGACAACGCCCTCCACCGTGTTTCTTACCTTCTCCGCAATGGCGGCCTTGGCGTGTATGACCTCTTCAAGAACAATTGTGAAGACCTTGCGATATATTGCAAAACGGGGTTACTTGTCGTGCTCACGCCCACTAGGAGTGGGCAAGCAGTGTCCTTGTTGGCAGCAACCAGTGCCATTGCCTTGACGGCGAGCTTCACTGGCCTTGTGGTTGTGGATTTCGGCATGTATTGTGCTAGCCGATAAGTTTCCGACTTTGGAGTTCGTTGTGAGTTCAAAGTTGTGAAGCTTGTTGCTCACTCCCATGAATCTTCCATGCTTGATCAATTATACATATGACGAGAAATGATAGGTGTAATATCAATTACACACTCCAGAGTCAAGCGTTAGCTGAAAAATTAGATGATAACAAGCCACTAAATTATTTCAGACAGTACTAGACCAAATCAAACTTTAATTTAGAGCCTGCGTGGAGATTGTGCCCTTTTGATTTGGTTGTATGTACATACAATATTATGGCGTTTTTCATATTTTCTATTTGGATATTTGATTGCATTTGTTCAATCTTGTATCCATAATGTTTGGGGTTAATTTTGTACTTGCATCCCTGTTATGACTTATCATAAATGTTGACTTATTTTCGCCCTTAGATGTATACAAATTATAGTAAGTTGCAAGTTTTTAAAACTGATAATAAATAAGTAGCGGGTTTTAAAAATATTTGTAGTAAATATTATTTTTATAACAAAAGTAATTTATTTATCTTTTTATTTACAACTATTTACTTTAAATAGGTTAAAATATACTATTTACTTCAAAAAAATATTTAAACATCTGCTATTTCCCTGATTTTCTTTAGACTTACACGCCCCGAGTAATTAAATTCTTTCATTTTGCACTTTATTGCTAATGATGGGTCAAAAAGGTGAATATTAAAATCAATTCGGAAGGTAAAAGTAAAAAAGAAAAAAATACCGTTGTACATAACTTTAAACTACCAAATGGGGAAAAAAAATTGTGATTGAAAAGCTTGACTTAGTTGCAGTAGTACGTCGAACTCGAATATTAACTCCTTCGTGTGTGTTATGGATCTATCTACCTATCTATATGTGTGTGTATATGTATATGTATGTATTTACAGAACCCTTCAATATTAAGGTCACGAAATTGAGAATTTTTAGATATAATTCAAAACAATAATGAGTTGGTCGATACATAACTCATTAAACCTTTTCAACACGAGTGCGTTTGCCGAACACGACTTCCACATATGGTAGACAAATACATCACTCATCGGGGAAAGTTAAGAGTGGGAATTCATGGCTAGCCTAGTTTGACTAGAAAGTCAAACAGTATCCGTTTTTGACCAAAAAAAAATCACTTTTCCAAGTAGATACAACGTTCTGAATAAACCTCTGATCACAGCCTCGGAGCCCTTGTGACGTCATGTAAGGTTCAATAATTTTAGACACAATACGATAATACGATAAGAAAATGATATGAGATAAACAGGTTTATACCGCACATTTATTAATTGGGCCATAAATAGGTTAATACGAATAACTTAAAAATAAACAGGTCAGACTCATGTTAGCACGTTTAACACATTTTGGTATGTTTAATTAAATGGGCCATAAACATATAGTCTTAATTAGATATTGTAGTATTAATTAGATATTGTGCTTTTGTTAATTTTCTCTTTTATTTTTTTTTAATTTTGAGTTAACTGGGTCATAAATGTACCGTATACGTGTTTTTATCGTGTCAACCCGACACGGCCAGTTTAGTAATAGTGTTAATTGTGTCATGCCGCGTTACACGTGTCATAGGCAGTTCATATTCGTGTTTATATTTTAGGTACATTTTAATCGTAATGTATTCGTGTTCAGCCTAATTGTGCCATGCTGCAATTGTGCTACACGAACATGGCATGCGAACACAAATTACTAGCTTTAATTTCAAGCAAATTCTATTGTTTCAATGGTCAAAACAACGCTTTTATGAATTATTTCTAAAGATATTTTTGTAGTTTTTTTTGTGTTAATTTTTGCATCTTTCTTTGTTTTTTGATGTTAGGATTTACATAAAAATGTGTGGAGCTTTTGTTATTGACAATTTTGATGGTAAAATGCAATTTTTTAGATTTTGCTCAATTTTTTTTTAATATCTCAATATTCATCTAAATCAACAAGTATTGAATGTGTGATTTTTGATGGTAAATCATTGAATTTCTTGACTAGTTAAGTATTGTTGAAGAAATCATTGAATTTATGGAGGTTCCAAACCCTATGCATGTACTGTTGGTTATTACAAGGCTTCAGGGTAGGGCGCTCAGGCTTGGTGGCGGCAAACCAAAGCTAGTATGGAGGAATCTGGAGGAGAAAAAATATCCTTGGGATATATTCAAAAAACATATGTGAGCAGCGTTCTTGCCTTATAATTATGAGCAAGAACTATACCAACGTTTTCAGAATTTACATCAGGGAACTTGGACTGTTGATGGCTGTAATGCTAACTTCTACTAGTTGGTGGCTTGCACAAAGATTAGTGAATCTCTAATCCAATTAGTCTCACGGTAAATTGGAGTTTTGAAAGCCTAACTTTAGAATGTGCTTAATATGTTTGACCCTCTCTTTGTGTCAGAAACCCATCAACGGGCCTTCTACGTGGAACGACAATTGGCTCAACAAACCAACAGTGGATTCCGACCAACCACAAATACTGTTATAGCTCCACAACTAACACTGGTAGCTAAGTTGTTGACAAACCATAACCTATTATACTGCTTGTTCATTATGGCGAACTTCGGTGTTTTCATTACAGAGACTCAAGTAGACTGTCGGCAACCTAATACATGTGGGTTAAACACGCGAGATTGATTTAAATATTGCTACTAGGTTAGTTTTTGATGATGTAGGTGTAGAAGAGCATAAGGAGGAAAGATTGGAAGGTGATAGAGTCCTGTTATTGGTGTTGTGATGGACATTTTTTTGCCCTCGCCCTGCTAATGATGATGATCAACATCGTACTATTCTTTTTTTGGTCAATATGCACAATTGGTGGTAAGGTTTGTAGTTTTATCATTATTTCTGACAGTTGTGAGAATGTTTTATACAAAATGGTAGTGGAGAAATTAGGCCTACGTGTAGAGAAGCATCCCAAGTTGTACAAATTGGCTTGGCTCAATAAAGGTATGGATGTCATTGTCTCACGCTGTGTTTTGGTTAGTTTTTCAATTGGGTTAACCTACAAAGATGAGATAATGTGTGATGTGGTGCCTATGGATGCCTACCATCTGTTATTGGGCTATCTGTGGCAATTTGATCAAGAAGTTGTTCACGACGAACGAGATAATACGTATACGTTCATGTTTCATGGGAAGAAGATTGTGTTGCTACCTAGTAAGGATAAGGGCCAAGTATCCCTCTCTAGGGACAATATCTATCTCTTGACCAGGGCAATCTTTGAACAGGCCATGGAAGATTCAAGTGTTGAGTAATTATTGTTTGGAAAGCCAATGTATCCGGAGTTAGATGTCCCTATTGTTGTTAAGCCCTTGTTGGAGGAGTTTTTTGATGCATCCCAAAAGTCCCTACCAGATGAGTTACCATCATTACATGATATCTAGCACTAGATTGACTTAGTCTTAGGCACCACCTTACCTAATAGACCTCATTACAAAATGAGCCCTAAGGAGCACAAAGACTTACATCATCAGGTAGAGGATTTATTACCAAAGTGCCACACCAAGGAGAGCCTTAGCCTTGTGTGGTTCTTGCACTCCTTGGACCAAAAAAGGATGGTACACAAGAATACGATGCGTTATCACTTTCCCATTCCATGGCTAGATATTTGCTCGATCAGCATAGGGGTGCGATGGTGTTTAGTAAACTAGATTTGAAGAGTGGTTACCATCATATATGGATCCGACAGGGACATGAGGGATTATGAGTGGCTGGTAATGCCCTTTGGACCATCCAATGTGTCGAGCACCTTTATACGTGTTATGAACCAAGCACTATGTCTTTTTATTGGTAAGTTTTGTTGTGGTTTATAGTTATGACATTGTGGTACATGTCAACCACCTACGAGAAGTTATGACGATCCTTCATCAGATTAAGTTCTATGTTGTTGCTAGCAAGTGTGTTTTCCTCACTAATAAGGTTCAGTTTTTAGGATATGTCATGTTTAAAGACAGCTTGGTAGTGGACATTACTAAAGTGGAAGTGATACATCAATGGCCAAATTCTAGGACAACCACTAAAGTACAGAGTTTTCATAGTTTAATATCCTTCTATCACTAGTAAAAATTAAGAATTATATGACAATTTTAAATTGTCATGTAAAGCATTCACAACGGCTAAAAAACCGTCGTGTAATCGTTCATCTTGGTATCAAAGAGATTTTTCATGATAGTTTTTTACTATTGTGGAATACCACTAATGACGAGTATTAAGAGTGGTCTATAGGAGGCTACCACGACGGTCTTTTAAAAAACCATCGTGGAATGTACAAATTATACGATGGTTTTCAATGCAAACCGTCTATAATCTTGGTTAATTTCTACCTTCCACGATGATTTTTGTAAAAACTTCTGTGTAAGGTATAGTTTCCACGATGTTTTTTGGTAAAAATTGTTATCGAAGATCAGTCATCAGCAAAAAAAAAAAAATTACCAGAATGTCTAATTTCCCACAGGATGGCTAGTCCCATATATTATCCACAAATACAAGGTCATGATTGCTAGTAAGTTTTAAGCAATAAGAAATATAAATAATTGCTATTATGGTCACAGAGGATTTTCATCAAACCTGTAGTGTGCATCACGTCTACAAACACATACTCAAAATACATAGAAAGTAATTAAGCTAAAACTAAAACTAAAGTTAGAATTAAACAACTAAAACAAATTAGTTCACAATAACCATAAGATAATTAAAACTAAAACAATATAACTAAAAATTAAAAAAACTAAACAATAAAAAAAAGAAATGAAAAGTTAACAAAAGGCGGTCAAAGGCAGGCAACGACAAGGTCATGGAGGTAATGAGCTCAAAGAGAAGAACACTTAGAGAGTTCATCAAACTGTAGTGAGTATCACATATACAAACACATACACAAACCATAAATAATTAAAACCAAAATTATATAACTAATTTTTTTTAAAAAAACTAAACAATAAAAAAGAAACAAAATTTTACTAAACGGCGGTCAGACGTGGGCCATGGTGGGTTCATGGAGGCGATGAGCTTAAAAAGAAGACACTTGAAGAGAATAACCTTCACAAACGAGGGATGGTGACAAGCTCGTAGGTTGTTGAGGACTTGAGGCTAACGAAAACACGTTGGATCGAGGCAAAGACGACAGTGGCAATAGTAGTGGTAGAGAGAGAAAGGTAGGACTGGGTTTGGTTGAGTTTGAGTACTAATTTGAATAAGGGAGAGAGAGTGGGCTTTTTAAAATTTCGTTGATTGTGGTAAGAGCGGGCTTTTTAATTTTTGCTAACCATCTTTCACGATGGTTTTTATAAAAACCGTTGTATAATATGCCTCCTACCATGACAGTTTTTTAAAAAAACGACGTGGTATGTAGGGAATCTGTTAGACGTGTATACCCTAAGGAGTAAAAATATAATATGTTTTTGGAGACATTTTTATCAATAAAGAATTCATTTATTATTTGTATATCAAATCTTGTCTTCTTTACGTTCATATTTGTTGAATGTATATTAAGCAAACAATAGTCTAAGACTGTCGGTTTAAACCTTTCAGAATTGGGCATATGATGGATAGATTATGCAGAAGACACGATTCTTAAGGTGACAGTTTAAATCATAAAATTCGCAATCGAGAGAATAAAGTTAGGAGCTTTATTCATGTAAAGATTGTTATGTTATCTATATCCCTATTGGGAGATAGTTTGTCTTGACCATCGGAGGTGGACTCCATGAATAGAAACATTGGCACGTTGTCATAGGTGACGATGTGTTAGATCAGGACATAAAGTGAATTGATTTGGATTAAAAATTTTGTCTCGGCAAATCGATTCACTTTGGACAATCATTTGTATTGTATCTTAATCCTGAGATGAATAGTGGGCCCGTTGTCTTGACTTCTGTCTTTTGATGTACCAAAGGTGACACCTACATTTTAATAGTGGTATGCATGCTGGTACGTTGGAGGCATGACTCTTGATAGCATAGACCTATTATTCATAGATATGGAATCTATAGCTCCTCTTTAGGAGTAGTGATAGCCTCTTATATGCGTTATTCTGTAATTGAAAAACTAGAGTGCTTAACCATTTGGATTCATAGGTGTAACCGAATGGTATACCGCCTTTAGATGATAAGTTTTCCAATGGTGAGATAATAGAATGTAAGATAAATCAGGAAGGTAAGATAGAACTTGTCCTTAAGTCGATTATGGATAATCCTATGGGGATACGATACACTATGATATGTCATGGAGACTTAGCTATGCGGGCTTCGTAATTCTATAGAGTTCGAGAGTGCAACTCCAAGCTTTTAGTGGAGTAGCATTGGAGTAGATAATTATGAAATGTATATATGTGATATTGGGTTTCATAATTATCAGAAGCTTGAACTATATAGGTCTATATGGTCCCCTTTGCTAGCTCATAAAATCCTATAACGATACAGCATGCTATTTCAATAATTAGTGACTTATGTCAGATTTATTAGATTGGTTGAAATTCGAAAGAATCAAATAATTCATGTCTGTTTATCAGTTGAATTAATATTGTGACAAAATTAATTCAAGATAAACTTGTTGAATTATTAGGATCGGATAATTTTAGTCTGTTTATCAGTTGATTTAATTTCAGATAAATTAAATCAAGATAAACTTGTAGAATTATTAGGAATCTATTTATTATCCTGGAGATTATCTAGATAAAGTTGTTTTAATTAGATAACTTCTCTATTGGGTTATTTGAATTAAAACTGAGGCTTTATCTTATAGAATCTCGGGTGAAAAATAAAAGATTCATTGAGATTTTTTTTCGGCAGTTCGGCCTGCCGATAGGGCAAGTTTGGTCTACCTATTAGACAAATCGGCCTACCTATGCGTGAAATAAAAATCACGTATTTTTATGCGAATTTCATCTTATATTGATCCGAATTTGATTCTGATTCAAATTTTTGAGACCTTATCTAATTAAGGAATGACCCTAGACCTAACCTCTATAAATAGGGAGTGAGTCTTATAAGTTATTTAGATCAATTGAGAGATTAAGAGTGAAACTCTATTGGTGAGATTCTGAAACTCCCTGAGAGCTCTTGTTCACAAATCAAGAACACTAGTTTTGGGTTCTGTCAATTGGTTGGAAGGAGAATTACCTTGAGGAAGAGCTGTACGTGTTAACCCACACTCACTCCAATCGTGGATAGAGAATAGTAAAGAAGACCAGTTGGTTGAGGCTCTTCTGGAACGTTACTTCTCTTCACGGATTATGGGAGTTCTTTGGCATTCAAACGTTAGTAAGATCTGAGTAATTTATACATATAGCATGTCAAACTTGTGTTTTGAAAAATACTCTAATATAAATTTTTTAAAATTTCGCTGCGTACTATTTTTTCAACAAAAATGTAGGTCGCCTATATGTTGGCATGAAGCTGGTGAAAAGAAGTTGATGGAAAGCATTGATGCCAAGAGGACTGAATTTGTCAACGAAACCTCTTAGATGATAAATTTGATAAGAAAAAGAATAGAAACTACTCAAAGCCGTCAAAAGAGCTATGCTGATAAAAGAAGAAGACCCTTGGTATTTGCTGTAGGCAAATCTGTGTTCTTAAAGGTTTCACCAATGAAAGGAGTTATGAGGTTTGGGAAGAAAGGCAAGTTGGGCCCAAGATTTATCAGGCCTTATGAAATCGTGAAGCAGATAGGCAAAGTAGCGTATTAGTTACGACTGCCATCAGAAATGTCAACAATACACAATGTGTTCCATGTTTCGATGCGCAAGAAATACGTCCTAGATCCTATGCACGTGATTGAGCCACAGGTGATCAAGATACGAGATGACCTTAGTTATAAAGAAAAGCCAGTGGAGACTCTAGATCGGAAAACCAAGACCTTGAGGAATAAAGAAATTCCATTGGTCAAGGGCTATGGCGAAATCACCAAGTGGAAGAAGCCACATGGGAACGCGAAGATGACATGAGAACTAAGTATCTGCAACTGTTTTGAGTTTCGATGATGAAATTCTTATAAGATGGGGATTATTGTAACACCCACCAAATCTTCATGTAACGGATGAGTAACGACGTTAAGAATTTTTCTTTATTGATGTATGATATAATAATACTAACTATTTTATTTTAAGTGTTATGACAGGTGACGGTCATGTGGAATCGATGTGCTCAAGTGTTCATGTCATTTACGTTGTGTGTTTAATAATGATTTTGTAATAAAATTTATGTTTTGTTAAACTTTTGTGTGTAAGGTAGTTTGTTAGGCCGAATTGTCCCTCACAAAATGGCAGGCCGATGGAATTTCATCTACAGGCTGGATCTCATGCCTTCGGCAGGCCGAACTGAGTAGTCGACAGACCGAAGACTACTGACGAGCAGTCAACAAAAATCCCTCCAAAATTTGTGACAATGATAATTATGATGATTAGATAAAATTGGATGATTTATTTTGATTGATTGACATATTTTTAGATTGATTCCTCAATTTTGGTAGTTGGAAGGTTTGACTTTTATGATGATTTGGATGATTTGATGTGGTTTCCTATTTTGAAAGTTGAAATATGGTAAGTGGAGCTTAATCAATTTGACTTTCCCCTATTTCCCTCCATTCTCACATGAATTTACCCTAAATTTAGTCTAAAAATTTCTGAAATAATAGAAAAGATATCTCTTCCTTTTTACGCCATTTTCATCTTTTCACGTAAACGATATATCTCTCTCTCTATTTTCTCAGACATTTTCTCTCCTTCTCTACACGATTTCTTCCTCTTCTCTCCTCTATTTTCTTGCAAATGCTTAAAAGAAATATTGAAATTTCGTTGGGGTAAATTCAAGGAAGTTTGAGAAGAAATTTGTTTAAGGTAAGAACTCATTTTTTGGTGTTTCTAAAATGTATTTCTCCTCCTTAATCCGACTACTATATCTTTGTCTAGAAATTTCCATTTGCTTTGAAATTTAAGTATGATGTTCATGTTTGTGTAAGATGTTTCTCCAAATTTCATGTTCATTGGATTTTTCTATATTGAGATATGAATTTTCCTCTCTCTGCCACTCATGAAAAATTATTGCTAATTAGTTGTGTTGCACAAAAATATAGGTTTTGTTCATAATGCAAATGACTGTTATTTTGCACGAAATTTGGCAAACATGTTAATGTATATGTTAAGTTATGGAGTGGAAAGTTTGGTGATGATTTGATGAAAATTCTATGTTATTGAATTTTCATCAAGACTAGGTTTTGAGACTACTCCATCAATGAAATTGTTGGACTTTTTGTTGTGTGATGATTTTGTATAATTGAATGATTTTATTTGGTGATGAGAATTTTTGTGGTACTGTATTGTATGTTAATAAGTTGTTATTAAGAATTTTACAGTTTAAATAAATTTGTTTTAATTGTTTAAGAATGATGATCGCAAGTAATTCACTATCTGAATTGTTTAAAGTTATTTTTGTCTTTGAATTCAAACATACGTTTTCGATTGTATGGAATTTATTTAAAGGTGATTTTGGGATATGTTGAAGTTATTGGTGTCTATTGCATGCAAGATTTTTATGGAATTATTTTAGGATATAGATAATTTATTTCATGAATGTTAGTATGGACTGCTCACTGTTTTGTTATTGCTGACAGATTTTGTGTTATATGTTGTATGACTTGTTTTGGATATCGAATGGAATTTTTATGACCAACGAAAAATCATGGTAATATGTTTATATGTTAACTTTGTCCTTGCCAAGTTTGGTACTCAAATTGTGTATGAATTTTAAGTTATTGAGCTATGATTTCATAAGGGTCAGATAGCTATTGTGTTGACCATTTTGTTCTAATGTTTTAAAGGTTAATAAAACGTATTATGAATTAATGTTTTCAAAAGATGAATGTATGTCGGATGTATTATGGTATCGGAATATGTTATGTGGTATTGAATGATTTCGTGGTCTCAAAAAAATAAATGATAATTTTATTTTAATGAATGTATGACATGAACACACTAAGGAGTGAACATATCGAGACCGCGACGACGTCACCTACAAATTAAGGTTAAGTAAGCTATACAAGTAAGTACATTCTCACCTGCAACATGATGTGGTTTATGAAAAGATTGGAATTTATGTTCATGATGATTTCTATGATGATTCTTTGATGGTTTTAATTGATGTTTTATTATGAAAGATTGATTTATCAAAAGTTATGCATGTTTGATGATGACGTGTTTCAAAGTATGAAAGTAAATATATATATGTATGTATCACCTAAATAAGTGTTGCACACCCAATGTTATGTTATGTTTATGTTTATGATGTCATGTTTGGTTTGTGATTAACTACCCCTCTCCTCTCATGATGGCGCGCCTACAATGACGATAATGGTGCAACATTTGGGCCCTTAAGATAAAATGAACAAAGTTTTAATATGGATAATATAAAGAAGGATATGTTCTTTATGAAATTGTGCTTAGTGCACTATTATGATGATGCATATGATGATGATGTTCATAAAGTGTTTTTAAATTGTGAGATATGAAATGTGCTTACTAAGCTTTAGCTTATTTAGTTTTACATCATGTTACAGATAAAGGTAAGAGAGCTATGGAATAGGTGGAGGACAAAGACGAGAGTGTGAACCAAGAACGGTGAATTACAAATGAAAGAACGCCAAATAGGAAATTTAAATATATGAACTATATTTTATAATTTTGAGTATGTTTAATTGTTAAATTTTGAAGATTTGAACTACGACTCTTTAACTTTATAGTTTTATCATATGTCTTCCGTATTTAAGTTTTTTAGGTTTGTTTTTAAGAAATTGATTTTTGATAGTCGGTCGACCTGTCGACCATTACTGGTTAGACTGCTGATGAAATAATCGACTTGCCGATTGCCCTGTATCAGCCTACCGAACTTAGGGATTTTAAAACCCTATTTTGCAGAGCCTCGGGCGGCCTGCCGGTGGTTAATGTTTGGACTGCCAGACAAGTTTGGCCTGTAGAAGTGTGAAGTTCTGCCTGCCGAACTGTGTAAGCAGATTTTAAATGTTATGTTGTGTTCTTTTTATGGATTTAATGTTTTATAATCAAGTAATTTATTATATAAAAAAAAATGTATGCATGGATCTTGAGGTATGTTTTCAAATTATGTTTTGAACAAATAGTTTATCTTAAAATAAAGGTATTAAGAAATGAATGTAACGATATCTGTGACGTTTGTAAGGGGACGTTACAAAAAAAGTGTTTAATTTTATCGCATTACTACTCATATTACATGTCTAAATATGCCACACTTAAATATATATAGTATTTATAAAAGTAAATTTTGAAAGATGTTTAAGTGTAACATTTATAACAAAATAAGTTTTTAAAAAAATTGATTTCCCAAAGTCCCAAACATCATTTACGTTAATTTAATTTCTATTTTTTAAATAAATTTAAATACTTAATCCGTGAATTTACCCTCTCAAGTTGCAGCAATGGAAAAGCTGCACCTATTTAACCATTTAACAGAGTTTATCCTGAATTCATCTGCAAAATACATTGGGTCCATTTGGTAGTGTTTTTAAAATACGTGAAAAGATTTTGTTTTGAAAATTGAAAATTTTTTTGGAATTGTGCATAGAGTGTTTTTGAAATTTGCTTCAAAACAAGTGCCAAAACATTTCCAAAAACACTCAAAACAATATTTTTGGATGGGATTGAGTTTGGGGTCTTATGGATTGGTTTCTTTTCTGATCGGATTATGGATTGACCCCTAATCTATGTAATTTGATATATAAATTCCCCTAGTTGAACTATTTGAAAACTAGGGAAGTGGTCTTTTTTTTTGTACATATCAATAAATCACTTATTAACATCAGTATATGACTAAGAAATTGGTTTATCATTGATTTACTAATGATTTATTAATGATAAACCAATAAATTATTTAGTGAAATTGGTTAATCACTGACTAATATTTGTTAATCATTAATAAACAACCAAATTAATTAACAATTATCACTATCAAGTTAATCAATGATAATATATAAACCAACGCATCATTAATGTATTGATTAATATCATTACATCACTTAATAATGATTTAAAAAAACTAATTTTTTAATTTTCAAAAACTCCGATCATTTACTTAAAAAATCTTAGAAACAATCATTTACCCCTAAATCTCATTAATAAATACAAAAAAGAAAAACACATATTATACTTTTTGTAAGAGAGATTTAGACTAATGGACCATTTTGGTCACCTTTTAAATGGATGGTTGAGATTTTGAAAATTATAGAAATATCCAGACTTTTTGAAAATGAAGTGAATGGCCCCCTTTTCATAGCAGTGCATCATTAATTAATGCCAATACATTCATTGATTAAATATAGTTTATCATTGATAAACTGTACATCATTGATTGACGTCAGTACATTCACTGATTAACTATAGTTTATCATTGATAAATTGATTTATTATTAATAAACTAGTTTGTAATGATTTATCATTATCATTGATAAAACGATAATTATTTAATAAAATAGGTTAATCATGGATAAACCTAAGTTAACTAATGATGAACCACAAATCAATGTATCATTGATTAACATCAGCATATTATTGAAAAAAACAACCATTTTCTTAATTTTTAAAAACGTCAGACACTTTGTAAACGTTGGATCTACAATCAAATATAAAATGTGTTAATTTAGATTAACCTGCTTTGTTTAATGAATTTGGCCCCTCAAATCCCCATTATTTGGATCTGTTAGCTTCAAACGAAACTTGTCAGATCAATTGTAGAAAATAATTAGCAAATTGAAACCGTACGAAAATAATGCAGAAGAAATAAAAGATACCACACGTTGATTTATAGTAGTTCACTCTATTAAAAGAGCTACGTCCACTATTCTTCATTGTTGTATGAATTCAATATAGATTGCAAGAGTTGAAAATGTGAAGTAAATTTGGTAGGTTTCACTTGGAAGAGGAAAAGGTTGCCAATTTGACCAAAGTAATAGAGGCAAAGGACAAGGACATTGAGGAAATCAAGGAACAATTGCTCGACGTCCATGGCACTTCCTCCCTCAAAGCGAGACTCGAGGCTTTGAAGGAATTCAAGTCAGGCAAACTTAGCACCTCAGTTATTGACAAAGAAGTTATGGAGCTGGAGGAATTGCTGTCTCTTAATGGGTATAACGTTGAGGTACTCGATGTGAACGAAGTAGTTAGCGAAGATGTCAGGGTTGAGCCTTCTGCGGCTGAATCAAGAATCAATGTACTGAAGGCAATCGAACAAGTTGTTGAGCCCCTAGCTGAGCAGGTCGCAAGAGGGGAAAAAGATCAAACAGGGGAAAGGGAAACCTCTTTAGAAAATTTATTTTGGTTTTGTAATATTCGAACAATTTGTACTTTTATGTGAACAATTTGTACTGAACTACTTTTATTATTTCAAATATTGAATAGAATTCAATTTTTTATAATTTCCTTTAGATCTATCTAACATAAATGAAATTCACGCGATAGTTATAATCATTCAAATCGAACTGGAAAGAGCTTGGCATAAGATTTAAACCACAGATGGCTTAGCATGCCAAACTTTTGTAGCATGCACAAACTGTCAATTCGAAAGTGAGATCGAAGATCGAATACTATCAATTTGATTTGACTAATAACAAACTATAAAAATAATGTGACCAATTGTTTGGTGCGTTAATAGATAGCCATGAAAATGGTGAGCCCTAAAGATCATGGTATAACATTGAGCTCAAAATGATCAATCTGGACATGGAGCAATATAAGACAGCCATGATGATGGCAACATAAGATCGAACTTAGGGCGAGTTAATCAAGTCCAAAGTTCGACTAAGCCATGATTATGGCAATGTGAGATCGAACTTTTGGCAAGTTGATTGCATCCAAAGTTAGGACTGAAGCCATGATGGCATTGTGAGATCAAACTCTTGGTGAGTTGATCGAGTCTAGAGGGACTTGGCCCTTGAAGATGGTGTTGAGATCAAACTCGGGACAAATTGATCAAGTCCAAGGTTAGGACAGAGGCCATGAAGATGGCGTTATGAGATCGAACGCTTAGCGAGTTGATCAAGTCAAGAGGGACTTTGGCCATGAAGATGGCGTTCTAAGATCGAACTCGAGATGAGTTGATGGAGTCCAAAGTTTTTACAGAGGCCATGAAGATGGCATTGTGAGATCGAACTCTTGGCAAGTTGATCGCGTCCAGAGGTCCGAGCCATGATGATTGCTACGTAAGCTTGGGATAAATTGATCGATCCCGGAGTTTGGATTGTTAATGATGCTACAAATAGTCAAATCCAAGAGAGTTGAGAAGGAAATTTGATAACAAGCCCGGTAAAATAGCATTTGAAATAATAACGCTACTGCACTCGTTTATAATTCACGAGTTGCCTACATACCCATGTGTAGGGATCAAGCCAAATGTAGTTCAATTACATCAAGTCAAACAAATGTAAAACCTGAAATGGGGGCGTTCCAGCTCTTAGTGATGATCAAGTCGTCAAGTTTCTCTAGCTTATAGATTCCATCTCAAACTATGTCTTGGATTCGATTCTAGGCATTTATGCATAAGACCATGCAAAACAATCATTTTTTGACTTCAAAAAATCATTTATTGTAGATTTTACCTTGGCATCGAGTTGGGATCCGATTTTCACTGTTTAAGGCTCGTCATTTGGATCAATTTGAACGTCAACAAACCGTTCTAACACTTATTCTATGCATTCTTGATTAGTCGACCCGTTGGTTGTATATGTAATTGCTATAAAGTCCTCTTCTGCTTCATAGCTATTGCATTGCTAGCTACTTACTAACTTCCCTATATCTCCCTGACTCCTCGCTTCATCGAGAACCTGATACGATGATCGTATGTTGACGGGACTACCCTCATTGCATGTATCCAAGGTATCCCAATATAATGTTTTATCCCAAAGGGCAGTCTATGACGAGAAAGCTCGTCATCTTATTTTCACCAACTGCATAGACAAGCAGCTTTATCCTTCCAACAGTTGTGGTTGCTTCGCCACTAAAACCCACAAGGTAATAGTAGACTTCTTGATCTCCTCTTCATTGATTTCGATCTCTTTGAGCATTAAGAGGAACAAAATGTTGGCTGAACTCAGATTTTCAACTAGTATTCTCCCGATTTCACAGTTGGCAACGTTGAGTTTTATTACCAAAGCATCGTCATATGGGCTATCGATCTCGAATGCCTCATCACTTTAAAATGAAATTGTAAGCTCATCGTATTCATTAGTTATCAAACTGACACTAGCTTGATTTGCTCTTCGCTGACGAGCCTTCACTTGATTGGCAAAATTGCCATTGAAAACTGAGCCTCCGTAAATGTCCCTGATAATTTTTTGTATTGGTGGTGGTGATGGAGTCTTCTCCTCAGTCTAATGTTCCTTCTGTTCTCCTCGCTTTCAACCAAACATGTAAACTTTCCTTCCTTGTTTGAACAGGTACTCTCTCAGATGTCCTTTCTTGAGCAATTCAATGATTTCAGATCACAAAGCTTTACAATCGACTGTTAGAGGCCTCGTGTCTTGATGAAACTCATAGTACTTCCTCTAGTCATGGGACGGATTTAGGGCCATCTTGTTGGGCCACTTGACATAGTCTTTGCCTTCCAACTAAACGACCAGTTCAGTTGGAGATATGCTCAAAGCATATTTTGGTGGAGACAGTAATATACTCTCGGACCGTGACTCCTCTTTTCTTCTCCACTCCCTCTTTGGTGTAGTTCTCATTCGTCCTCTTTGATCCACCTATGCCTTCTGTCTTTCACTCCATCTCTTCTTCTAGTGAGTTCTTTTTTGCATCGTTCATTTCCTCCTCCAAATCTATCCATCCTTTTGCTCTGTTCAAAGTCTCCAAATCTATACTGTTCTTGAAAGACCACTTGTGCAGGAGTTCTTTTTTCAATGCTTCTCAAGCCATTCCATCTTCCAAATCTGAAATCTCAGAAAGTGTCCTACTGAATCTTTTGATGTATGCCCGCAACGATTTGCCTGGGCTCTGTACAACTAACCATAGGTCCTTAGTTGTCTTGCCCGTTTTTATGTGTACAGAGTATGCTTTGACAAACGAATCTGCCAAATCTTCGAAGTTATCATCGAACTGGTAGGTAGGTTGCTGAACCATCAAAGAGCTAAGCCTTTGAGACTTTGTGTGAACAACTTGTACATCATCTCGTCTAGAATCAAATACGGGATACTTGTCATACTGATCACATTTTTATATTGCAGTATGTGGTCTTTTGGATCAGATGTTCCATGGAATCGAGCAAACACAAGGTTACCGTACTTCAAAGGGACAAACAAAGTAATTCTCCTAGTGAAAGGGGTTTCTCGAATGTTCCTCGAGATGTCATCTAACGCTAGGGTCTTGCTAGTTGCCTTTGAGACTTTCTAATTGATCTTTTCTTCCGTGAGCTTTGTGTTCTTTTTAAGCATTTTCCTCATCATTTGTTGGATGGACTTGGGAGTTAAAGTCGGTTCCGGAGTAGCTTCAAACTGAATAGTTGGTTTGATCATTCCTTCTCGTTCTTCATTTGTCTCTTTTGCTTGTCAGTTCAACTCTAGACGAGTATCTGTCGTTGTTGTAGTCGTCGTTGTAGTAGGCATCGCTAGATTTGCTATTGTGGCTATCAGTGTTGCTGTGATCATTATTACTGACTCTGGAGTTGAGTAAGCGCATAGCAGCTGCATCCTCCCAATGGGGCTATAGGAGGATTGCTATCTTGTTGGCAGAGGCATCTGAAACTGCCACTGTGTTGCCGTCGTTGCTAGAAATGCCGAGTACCCATAATATACGTAATAGTTGGACGATGAAGCCATTTTCGAATTCTAGTAACTAATCTGGCTCCTCAAAGTTGAGTTCTCATAGCTAAGTTGTTCCAATCTTCTATCGTGTTTTTGTGAACGCATTGCTTGCTCCTGGAGCATTTTCTTTAGAGTTTCTAATTCTGTTATAAGGGCTTCCATTTACTGATTCACCTAGGGAGTTGCTTTGGTTTCCTCACTTGGAATTTCCGATACGTGTTGGTTGTCAGAGTTGTCAGCCATTTGTGGTCAAGCTAAAATATCCTAGAGTTGGCAATCTGAAGGCCCCACAGTAGGTGCCAAACTATAGACATAGGATCTACAATCAAAGATAAAATGTGTTAATTCATATTAACGTGCTTTGTTTAATGAATTTGGGCCATCAAATCATCGTTATTTAGATTTGTTAGCTTTAAACCAAACTTGTCAGATCAATTGCAGAAAATAATTAGCAAATTGAAACCATACAAAAATAATGCAAAAGAAATAAAAGAAACCACACGTGGATTTATAGTGGTTCACTATGTTAAAAGAACTACGTCCACTGTTCTTCACTATTATATGAATTCAGTACATACTACAAGAGTGAAAAATGAGAAGTAAATTCGACAAAGCTTCGTATATTGTCTATTCTATCCCTACAATTAAAGACGATGTCCCCTTATATAGTAAATAAGGAGAGTTGTGGTTTCCAACTGCTGTTTCCAACCGACTAGTGAAATGGAGTGATGATGCTGGAGATAACTACAGTAGTGGAACATGTGTCGGTTTGTGATAGGCTGCAAGAATCATGCTTTCCGTACGTTCCAGTTCATAGTCAGGCATGTTAATAACCGTCAGTTCATGCTGATCAATTCCATTGAACGAACACATAGGAAATAAACCTGAACATAATCCAATAACCATACACTATTTGAGTACACTGATGAGACTGTAAAAGTGTACATTTTAAGGATAAAATCATTTATTTATGCTTTTATTTCTCATTAAATCCTTTAATTATAGTGTTTGTATGATAATTAGTATTTTTGTATCTTAGTGTGTAAATATGTTTAAAAATATATTTTTAGTGTGTTTTTATATTTAATAATATTTTTGGTAATTTTTAAAGTCATTTTGGTAAGTTAAATAAATGTTTAGTTTGTAAATAGCTAAAATTGTAAAAATAATATGCGGTTATTTTATTTTGAGTTTTAATGTATTTAATAGTGTGTTTTGAGTTTGTAAATATATTCTATTATATTTTTGGTAATTTTTAAAAATATTTTCAAGTCTTAAAAATCACATCTGTGTCAAACCAAAAATGGCTAAAAATTTTAGAAGTTTGTAATTAATTTTGTGTGTTTTAATGTAAAATAAATATTTTTAATATTATTGTAATATTTTGTGTGTAAAATAATTAATTTTTTTGTGTTTGTAAATTTTAGATTTGAAATCTAGAGAAAAAAAGGAGCAAAACGGCACCAGAACGGACAAAATCAGACATCAAATGCATCAAAAAGAATTAAAATTCAAATTTCAAAATTAAGAGGATACGTGGCTTCATGTGGACCGTCGATTGCTCCTCAGTTTGAATCCCAACCGTTCTCGTGTCATTGTGTTAGCCGCTGCGTCAGCTGAGTGTCAGCAGTGGGGTCCAGGTTTCCGCATTTGATTGGCGCATACTCTACACGCGTTGGCAAAATTGTGTATGCGTCAGAAGGGTATCTCAATGTCGTATGCTTGCATCAACTATGTCCACATGTTCTCGTCTTCCTAGCCATCGATATCCCACAACCAATCCAATGGTCTCTTTTATCGCTCCACCTGGTCCCACGTTGGGCCCAATTCCTGCGTGTTTTGTGTCTGTTAGATTGTATTTTAAATGGCCCAAATCTTGTCGCTTTTGTACCTTTAGCAGCTACAAAGCACTGGAAAACAACGGAAAAAATGCATACTCACGTATGCTGAAACGAAGAAGAAAAAAATAATAAAAAAATCAATAAAATATACATCACGAGAATCTCATGAATTAAGGGGCTTGTAAAGGGATCGATATGATCCAAATTTTTTAAGCGAAAAATGATTAAAAATAATAAAAAAAATAGCAAATACTATCCTTTTGTGCCTATAAATACCGAGCCTTTGATGCCCGATATACGCACATCCATGGCCTTCGAGCCTTCTTCTTCTTTCTCCCTCTCTAATTTCTTTTCTACACTGCTGAATTAGACTCAGTCATATTTCCTTAGGTAAAAATAATAAAATAATATCTAAATTAGTGTAGAGAGTTTGATGAGGTAAAGAGATGATCTTATATGTATAGTATTTTAGTATGGATTTTAACTCTATATCTGCTTTGTAATGCTTATATTTTTTGTATAATAAATTATACTTCTATGTTTTTAATAATTGTTGTTAGTGTTGTTATGCTGTCAACTTTTACATAAATTCAGTCATGTTTTCTTTATTTAATTTAATTTTATGAAATATCTTTTACTGTAGTATGACTTGTTATATCGTCGATTCTAAATATTTCATAAGATGAAGTGCTGCCGGAATTAATGTAAAAATATATTCCATTAAAATATAATAATTTTGATTTGTTATTATCTTTTCTATGTTAAAATTATGTTAATTATAATTGTAGTAATAGTCGTTATAATTTTCGTAATTAGTGCATCAAATCATTAGTAAGAGATGATTATTTTGTTAGTTTTTATAGGAAAACCCTTACTACATTATGGCTTGCTATATTGTCGCTCTTGGTTGACTTATAAAATTAGTAAAATGTGCTTGCAATTAACTAGAAATGATATAATAAATCAAATGCTTTAAATAAATATTTCTTTAGAGTTAAAACTTCATATCAGTTAGAAAACATATAAAGGATTCTCAAGTCTCACCGCTTTAATTTTATATTTTTAATTTTAAATTAAAAAAATCACAAAAATATTTCTTTCATTTTAAACTTTGTTTTGAAAAAATGCTTGCCTTTTTGAACGTTTATTTGAACAATCTATCAAGGTATAAATTTTCACCTCCCTATAGATACGACAATTTTTCTAAACTACATACATCTACCGTTTAAGAAAAAATATTTTGGGGCGAGACATACACCAATCGAACAGATCGATCCAATCGATGCATGAACTCCGTTTATACGCGTTATTCTTATGTCAAACAAAGAAGTCGTTTTGTTCTGTTTGACTGGATCAGATCGCAGCAACGTGCCTTCATTTGGGCATGAGCAAATTACACCCCAACACACTTACTTAAAAAAACTAAAAACAACCATTTACCTCAGATCCTTTTTCCTAATAAATGTATATGTACGTTACATAAAAAAATGATAATTATATCAATTATAGTCTTGACTTTGACATTTGCTTTGGGGAGGTGTTTGTACTAATCTGGTTGGTTTTTTTTTTTTTCTCTCTCTTACAATTATGTTTAAATCGAATATAATTTTTACGTTTAGGGCCTCTTGAGTTAATATCATTCATGGTCCTTGAACTTGTGCTGATAGGCAAAAGTGTTTGTCAATTAACCTTTGTTCATGTATAAATAGAACTATTTTCACAAATTATATTAATTTTTCGTAAAGGATCTAATAAGAAAGATTTTTAAACCATTATCTTATTATTACGAACTAATTAATCATTTTCAAACACATTTTTAAATTAAATTTATTAATTATTTTCAAACACACTTTCAATTAAGTTAATTATTTTTTTTATTAAGGCGAAATATATAAAAGGTTCTATCAAAAACCTTCTTGGTTTCTTTTTTTTTTATTATTATTATTATTATAAACAACATCATGCGATTAATGGGCTAAATCACTCGAAATAGAAGAGGTTACAAATAGTGGAACAGCCTCAATACCCTAAACAGTCTCGAAGTTTGCCAAAAGGTGGGATTTTTTGGTTTTACATGAGAGGTAACGAGGGAAATAAGCCATATTTATAAAAATAAAATAAAATTAATAAGCCAAAGTAATTCAATATATATATATATATATATATATAGATCTCAACCACGTATTATACAAGAAGAACATGCTTTTGTGTGCATACTTACCATAAATGAGAATTTATTGCAAATTAATTAAAAAGAAACACATCTTAGATGTGTATTACGCTAGCAGTATATATTTTAGTGTGCAACACTTACCAAAAACACATTTCAATATCATTTGGTACAGTTTTAGTGTTCAATATAGTTAGCTTGATCGAGGATGCATTCTTTGAATTTTTTGTCTCTACAATAGAAATATATGTCAAGCTCTACACGAGATACATGGCCTTGATGTTCGTTTCTCAATACAAGACTTCCATGAAAACTCTCTGCAATACGATGTTGTTTTTTTCCATTAACTTTTGATAAATGATCTGTCACGCCTCGGGGTACGGGAGGTGACGTGGTGGTTTAATTAAGTTAATTAAATACAGATTTAGTTAAAAACATGGTTTAAAATTCAAATTTATAATTAAAAAGTGATAATTTTAAAAACTTGTTTAAGTAGGATAATTTAAGGAATTAAAATAAACCATTATATTAATTAAATAAATAACAATAACATTAAACAAGCAAATATGGGATGGAACGCATATGGGTCCCACTGGCCCACATATTGTGCACACACATATAGTACTGATAATATTACAACACAACCACAGTCCAAAGCAAAAGAATAAGTTAAAAATTCTACATGCCTTGAATTGTATCTTAACCTACCCAATCTTCTACTGATAGTAAGTCCGGTCAGCAGACTCTTCTCCAATCCTAAGCTGATGTCCACCTAGGGTTAAGATTTTAAAACAAATAAAAATGTGAGCGAAGGGCTCAGTAGGACTATATTTGAAAATTATTCAATTTTAAAAGAAATTCCGTAAATCAAATAAACATATAGAAAACGAACTAGAACAATTAAACAAATAAATGATTAAATGAGAATTTAATAAAACATAATCTTACCAAAATAATTTAGATAAGTCAACCAGAAAGAATACAATTTTCCTTCTCTGGGCAAACCATATGTAATTCACCACCGTAGTGGCCCAGCTGGGTTTTGGGACCTGCCCCCAAGGTCGTTCACCACACGACCCGATCTTTGATATGGCATCATGCCCTAAAATATATATACATATATATCTCTTTGATTCATAAAATCTCTTCTTTACCAGATATAATCATTTATATTCATTATGAAATTCGTTATGAACATTTCTCAAGCAACCGTTTGTAAAGATATTTAAATAGAATCATTTTCCAATCTATCATTGAAAACATTTGATAAAAATTCATTTTGGCTTAAATCATTTTGGAAATAGGGCTACCAAAGAAGAGTGGTAGAAGTCCTACCTCAATATCCGTGTCGGTGTCCCACACCGTAATCCCGGTCTGCTATGCATTAGCTCCACGAATCCACACGCAATCCTAATTGCATAGTAACTTAGTCCATTAGTATCTAACCCGAGGTATCCTATGATACTAAATCATCTCATGATGTCCTAGTGTGCCATTTAGGTCTATAGAATCATTATATAAAGTTGAAATTTAAATTAGGATTCAAAACAGTTAAAACGAGTGAAAATCACAAAATTCTTCCTTGCTCGATTGGCCTGCCGGTTTCCCTGGTTCGGCCTGCCGAACTGCACAGTTCGGCCTGTCGGAAGTCCAAGTCTGGTCGGCCAAACATCCCCAGGTTTGGCCTGCCGGTCGGATGAATCTGGCCTACCGATCCTTTGAATCCGGCCTGCCGAACACGAAGTTTGGCCTGCCGATCTGGAAAATTTCAGAAATTTTCACGCACGGGTCTCGACATCCCGAATTTCAAATCTTCAAATCTAACCTGTTTTCTCAATTCCCAGGCATGGATAATCATCATAAACAATAGAAAATCATAATGGAATACTTTTTAATGATTTAAAACAAGTTTTAAACAAGATTTTCTCAAAAAATCCAAAAATAGAGAAAATAGAGAAAAAATAAAAAATCTCGATTCCAATCCATTTTTGATGAAATAAAGTTTCAATCCTAGTTAATCTAAGTAACTCTAAGCTAGATCAAAGCTTTTCTAGACTTAAAAACTCTTAAATTTCAAGATGCAAGAAAATTTGAAAAAGTGAAAAAGTTTAGAAATTTTGAAAACTAACCTTAAATCAAAGCTTGAATCGAGTTTGTGGTTGCTCAATCGAGTTCCCGAGCCTTTAATCCACAATCCCAAAACTTGAAATCGGATTTTGTTTCAAAAATTTTAGAGAGAGAATGAGAGAGTGAGAGCAAACCGTGAGAGAGACGAGCGGGAGAGGAGAGAGAAGTGAAAGTGAAAATGAGAGGAAGAGAGAGAGAGAGAAAATAAATAGAGGAAAAAGAAAAAACAGTTGTACAAAACTGTGTACAACAATACACTGTTTTTCAAAATCAAATTGCTTTATTAAAAATGAAATTAACAATTAAAAACAATTTAGAATAATTAAAAATCATTAAAAGAGAAAATAATGCAAGATTACTAAATCTTCACAAAATAATCAAATTAAGTTCTAAAACACTCATTATGACACACTAACCCACCATTTAGCATTTTAATTACACTTAATTAACTTCGGGGTGTTACATGATCTTTTTGTTTCTTTGCTTCCCCTGAACAATGTTTATTAGCAAAATTTCTACAACGTATTCTTCTTTGACTTTCATGTGCTGGCAATGGAAATGGTTTAACCATTTCTGTATTAGCTGAGTGAGTGATAAGGAGAGATGAAGGAGAAAGATGAGAAGAAATCATTTGATATGAATGGATGAAAAAAAATAAATGACAATATGCTCACA